>VUQR01011453.1:0-19512 GCA_015108515.1 Hemichromis elongatus
GTTCAGTTCCCATCAATGAATTATGGATGTAAAGGACAGAAAAAATGAGAGGGACAAGATGATAGTAAAAGTGAGACAGAGCCAGAGAGGGAGGGGTGGGACCTCTCAGGCACACGTGGCAATTCAGAGAGAATTGGCCGTGTTAAATGACAGTCGATTACCATCTTAAATATACTGTCAAAAAGCAATTTGCTTCTCTCATGCCACAGGCCTGATATTTGCACCTTATTAGGAAGTCTGCCCTATATTTTAAGACGCCAACCTTCCGACCTCCCTCAGTTTCCATGTACCCATAAGCCAGCTGTCTAACTGAGGACATTTTTTTTTAAGTGAAAGGGAGGTGAACAGAGCTGTGCATAGAAGCCTTTGATATAAGAAAGTCCTGTTATGTAACCACAATTAAAACACAGACCAAAGAGGCTCTGTGATACATCACTGTGTTATTCACACAGACAAAGATGAGGTTATAATGAAGCTCTAAAGTGTAATCCTTCTGTCAAGATAAGACACTGCAGGCTGTCTATGGCTAGTTTAAAAACAATATAAATACAACAGTTTATTTAAAAGAAGCTGTTTGAAATCAGCTTTTTTTGTTGATTTCAAGGCCTTCTTTAGACAAACTCTAAAATTCTCACAACCACGGCTGCAGATTTTTTCTCGACTTGACTTTTCAATATCCAAGCTGTATCCGATCACTAATGCTGCCAGAAATCAGAAGAGCGAAACACACGCACAGTAGAGACCTGGGGACAGGCAGAGGTAATAAACCAGAGTCGGGACATCTTATTCAACATTCCAGCTAAAAGAGTTTCACTGATCTCGGTGCGCCGATATGATAACTATGAGTCAAGGCTCACCAATATCTGCAGCAGGTGAGCAATGCGTTTAATTTCACAGGCCTTGTAGGCTCGCTGAGCTCATTACTGGCCTCTCAATTCACTCACTACACTTGGCACATTGATCTGGGTAATACAGTTAAAAGATGTGTGCTACAAAGACTTCTCACCAAGCAGTGCATAGTCCAGTTCAAATGTGCTAGTTCAGTATCAGTTCTGCCCCTACCCACTTCTTTTTATTTTTCTCGCATCTTTTGAGGAGCTATGAAGGAAAACACCAAGAATGCCTGATGAAAAATGGAAGTGACACTCCTCTGAAAACACAGATTCAGTTCTCCTTTAGTTCAGCTCTAAATGTGAAAGCGCGGGAACATGCACAGGCATGCCATGTCGCTTTGTGACTCAGGACGAAAAAAAAATGTGCCAAGAATTTGGTATGAACAGATATAGAGTGACACGCAGCTTTGTGTGTGTGAACAAACATGGACATGCATGGGAAGCTGTTAAAAAAGGGTACAGATAATGCACGTACGCTATTTGCAAGTCTCTGAGAAGAAGAGATGAGAAGACGCAGGGTTGGTTTTTATTTTAAAAATCACCGATTTCTGTATTTTTTGTCGTAGGGGACAAAGGGGGGATTTGATTATGTAAGCTAATGCTCACCCCCACCCCGCTGAACAAAAGCTCGCACAGTGGAGAGTGAAATTTTTGAGCATCCAACCTGAACTTGCAAGACAAACTGCATCATCCTACCAACAGCCTCAGTGGGGATATTACAGACAGGATAATTTATGACCCCTGCTATAAAATAATATTACACCGGCTGCCTCTGAGGCCAATTGAAACCTCTCAGTGCCTCACAATTTATTGCCGAAACCAAGTGGAAAAGCTAAAGGACAATGATCAATACAAAACCGACTACCCATACGCACTGACAGTGACCTTGTAAAATCTGTCCATCTAGGAGGAGGTGTGAATGTTGTGTCAGGTGAGTTTGTTCAGTCATTTCAAACAACGATGATCATGTCGTTCGAATATGAAGTTAATATACAAGCCTATTGATTCCTGGCATAACAGTGGTTGTTATGCACAGTGCATTGGTAATGAACGCGTGAGCTTGTGTGTTTGTTTATCTGCATTCATTTAGCACTAAGCCTTTCCATACATTAGTCAATCTTTCAGTGCATCGGCTACAGAGTGGTGTTCAGTGAGATCAGTCAGTGTCTTAGAAATGTTCTGTTGTGCCAAACATGAAATTAAATTTAGTAAGAGAGTTTGGCTGGATGCATGAAGCAGTGATGACGATGCTTTGTATTTTGTCATTTCATTGGTATGTGTTTTGTAATTTAGCTGTGAAGTTTCCACGGCAACTAATTGAAATGTTACTAAAAAGACAGCTAAGGATCTAAGAAACTGCAAACAAGGTTTAAAAACCTAATTGTTTTCAGCCAGCGAAATAATGTTTCAACTTAGAGTTATCATAATATTTTATTTTTGGCAATAGGCAACTTCTTCTGAGCATAAATTTACAGAACAAAGCCACATATGACAAAAGTAATTTTATTTACACCAGAAATTTCATTACATGACAACAGTGGAAACAGGAAAACAGAACAAAACAAATACATAAAAAACCCTACATGTATTATTTGTACGTCTTTATGAATTAGGATGTACATATTAAGCATATAAATAGCAGTTAGTGTCTACTACCAAGTAATTATAGTAATATAAATGTATATGAAATAAAGCTGGTAGCAATGCCAAGAACCTTAACCAGAAGAGTTAACGTGGAGTTATGTGTACATTTTCTTTTTATTTATGTATTTATTTGATTATTTTATTAGGTGACACAGATTTAAAAGAAAACCCAAACATAATTCAAAAACACAAACGATTTATGAAATGACCTATGAATACAATTTTGTTCCAATGCCTGATTGCAATCTCCAGAGTATATTTAGAGTATGTTTTTTGACCACAAATAAGTAAACAAAACAAAAAAAAACAGACTTGATGGATTTCCTGGCCTCTTCAATCACCCACATACTGAGGACCCATCCTCCACCGTTGCCTGTGCATCTTTTGCAGCAGGACGTTTCCGTTCAACTTCATATTTTTGCAAAGGCAAACAGTCAAACAGTGAGCATAAAATGTCATGTTTGCAGCCTTCCTCTGTAAGCCTTACATAAAGTGTCATTGCCAAAGAGTTTAGGAAGGCATTTAGGAGGCTGACATGATGGCTCAGAGGCTAAGCTGGTGGATTTTTGTAAAGTTGCTTTATGTTTGGGTAAAAAAAACGCAGAAACATTGGGAAAACTTTGAATCTAAAGTGACAACAATTCACAGCCATATAAATGGTTTGAATATTGAGTCTCATTTACTTTGGACCGGTATAACCAGTAGCCCAAGTTGCACACATTGTTAAAAAAAAGCAAAAAACTGGATGTGGGTAATCTGATGAAATGAATGTTTGTTCTTCTTTGTGCTGCATGAATGACCTCTTGCCTTGTTTTACCTGAGGAGGGATCTGAGAACAGAGAATATTCCCCGTGTTCATGCATGTGTTTAAATGTTTCATGACAAAGTGTACTATGGACATGTGTATACCTCAGATCGAACTGAAGGTGGAGTTAAAAGATGGGGTGAGGTACCTTTATCTCATTTATTATAATAATATTTTCTAAAAAGAGCATCCTTTGAGAACAGGGATAAGACGGGTTCACTATATTTTCTGTAGCTGAATATTAAAGCATACACTTAAAAAAATGAAATTGGTTGGTTCTTACATTTACAAAAGTCTAACTTGTAATTTGAACAAAATAATTTCATGTTTCTATGGTGAACGTAACTGAATCATGTATGAAATTCAACAACTTAATTTGTTCTTGCTGAGGTGAAATGATATGATCTAGTAAGAGCGGTTAGTTGCCTGGACTCACGAAATTCACAAGATCACACGAGATGTCAAACTACAGGAAAATCACTGGAGTTATAAGAGGCAGACAAACTATACACACACCATGTGAATGCTATCGCTATTTGTTGTGGTTGAACCTGTCAAGGACAAAAACGTACAAAAATTCTGTATCAAGCCTTGTAATCATAGCTTTCCTAGTTTTGCTAAGCCTGGATTGTTGGTGTGGTGGTTAGTGCTGTTGCCTCACAGCAAGAAGGTCCTGGGTTCAAATCCCCACAATCTGGCTAGTTTATAGTGGGTTCACTCTCTATCATGTAGTTATTAGAGTTAGATTAACTGGTAATTCTAAATTAAATTTAGTAAATAATTTAGTGCAAATGGTTGTTTGTCTCTGTAGACTGGTGAGCTGTCCAGGGTGTACCCTGCCTCTTACCCTATCCCTTCTGGGTAATAACCCCAGCTCCCCCTTGCAACGTGCAGATAGGAGGATGGAAGTCATTGTAAATCCATTTGACTTTTATGTTTGCCAGACTCTAGACTTTGTTGAACATTATGTAATATGAAGACAACATGTAGTATTTAAGTGACCAAGTAGTATTGGGGTAAAAGTTATTGAATAGTGTTGGAATAAAGTGACAAAATTGTGAAGGACTAAAATACTCCAAGAGCTCAGCTTATTTCACCTAAACATGTTTCAATCATGTTTTAATCAACACAATTGAATATGTACAAATTGTGTTTCTACCAAAGCAAATTAATTGTGTCAAACCAATGTCCACTTGAATTAAGTAGTCCAGTGTACAACTTTTTTTCACATATTATTTCTTTATCAATCTCCTGCAATGATCCGTCCAAACTCCCTCCTTTACATTCTTGCCAAGTTGTGACTTGTTCCAAGTTTCAGCTAAATTGTGAAAAAAAGCGATGAGTCAACTGCGACATCGATGAACTTAAACAAGCGCTCCCCTTTACCAGAAAAATACAGTAATAATTATGTGCACGTCTAACTGGACATACCTTATAATTCTTACAATTCATACTGTGGAATGCTCCTGCTGTATGTGTGCTTATGTGAGCAGCATAATATGAAACCAGGTGATGGGACTTGGACGTGTGCCTAGGAGCGTGTGCATGCATTCAAAAAACATGCCTGAATATTGAGGCACACAATGTGGAGCGCTGTGACAAGCAATGCGGGAGATAATAGAGAAAGCCCGAACCATGTTGGGAGCAGGAAGGTAAGAGGAACAGAGCGGGGAGAGAACATCCAATTCAATTTCGAAACGGTGCCGGCTCACAGTACAAACACAAAGGCTTCATTACAGGAGGATCCCTGTTGAAGGCTGGAGCTAATTCACCATCTTCAAGCAGAAGAAGAGAAAACATACGGGAAGGGAAGGAGAGAGGGAGCAACAAAGAGATCAGCAAGCCAAAGAGGTGATGTGACATAACGGCGGGAGAAAAGGGATGGAATCAAGAACAGACCCAACAGCAGTTATTCGGCTCTAAAGGAGAATGTGTTCCCGACCAAAGTGCCACTAAGAGCATACTAATGCCCTATTAGAATGTAACACTGAGCAGGAGAGTAATGACTCCCATTATGTGTCCCCACACATGTGCGAACCAGGGGCATGTTATTGCATTTATAAATTTGGTTACACCTTAAGTGATCAACATTATAAATAAATGACTAGTTGCCCAGAGCACGGATGAGGCTAAAAATAGAACTGTGTAATGATAAACACAAATAAGATTGCTGTTTTTGTTCCGATAAAATATGTGTTAAATTACTGCCACAGTAAATTTGGAGGATATTTCTAAAACATTTTGTTGTTGTTGCTGTTTACATTTATATACATATCCATTTCTCATTTCTCCTCTTCTAAAGCAAGGGAGTGTCACAAACTGAAAATGTTAGTAGATAATCGTATATTTAGGTAAAACAGTTTAAACGCAAACATTTCATCAAGATGGCTATGATAGCAATTTTTGTGACATCAAAATGCATCTGCTTACTTCCCCTCAGTCAATGGTTCTCAAAGTGTGGAGCGCTCCCCCTAGAGGGACGCAGAGCCATTGCAGGGGGGACATGGTATGAATGAAAAAAATAAAGATTGCTTGCACACTGCTAGCATAAAGAACAGGTTTTTGACGGGGCTCTCACACAAACGCAAAACCAGAGGATGAAGCTTCGCCAAATATGTCTCTAACCAACTTCCTTCCAAGCCAAAGACCAGAAAATATGATGAAGCATATCTTGCCTTTGGCTGCACCTGCAGCATGGTGGTGCCAAGGTAGGTATCCCCCACAGAATATGCTTCTCTTGTGTCGGGAGCACGCGCTGGGCTGTACAAATCATAGACAAACAGTATCCTGTATTCTTGATTTTTAGTTCACAAACGCTTCTTATAATGACATTTTGGTGATGTAAGCTCTATACAGTAAAGTTACAGTGGGATCCAAATAATATCGGGCTGATCCTGCGATAGTTTTTTCCCTGGTTCAAATCACAGACCGAAAACAAAATATGGGTGTGTGTGGTTGGAGGATGTGTTTGTGCTTTGTGTTTGGGAACCACTGCTCTAAGCCAACAATGCTAAATATCCACCAAGTGTCTTATTGATGAATCCATTCATCTGTTCACACAAGAGACTATTGTCAGGTGACAACCAGAGGACTTCAGTAACAGCGCTATTAGTTTAATGAATTGACATCTACCTGCAGTGGACAATATGTGTTTGAGAGCAAATGAGCCTTTTGCTAATGGCTGAAGGTCAGTGAATAACTGACCCCCTCCTATCCACCCCACCCCCACACATGTGACACAACCTGCGAACCCCTGAAGCACGACTACATTGTAGAGGTGTCTCTTGTTTGCACACGCAAAAACACACAGCAACCCGCAAACGCTAGGGGCAGGGTGAACACTGGAGGTTTGTGGTCCCAGGTGTAATGGCTCTCAGCTGGGTGTAAATCAAACTGTGGCCAGTGGAGAGGATGTTGAGAGGAACAAAAAAATAAAGAAATAAAAAAAAAAACAGAGAGACAGACAGCGAGACACAGACTGAGAGAGACAGAATAGTGTCAGAGCAGATTAAAAATTCATAGCTTTGCTCTTGCTGACGTAAGAATGAGTGCCTTCATTTGTTGCCTGTCACCTCTGGGAACTCCTGGGACCAATTGGAGGAGGGACAGAAGGACATGAGTGGAACCAAACGGAGAGGCTGTACCATCAGTTCACAGCTGGCAGCAACAAAAGAGACGAAAAGGAAAGAGGAGAACTGGAAGTGAACTATGATTCACACTCGGGTGTGAAAAGAGTTGAGAGGGATTAACATGAGACTTTATTATGTGGAGATTGCACAAACTATAATGGCTCAAATAAAGCCAGGCCTTCAAGATGTGACACACGGACCATGAAAAGAACCATTAAGGAACACGGCCCTTGCAAATCACCACTCGCGCTCTAACAATAACTTAGCTAAACACTTTGAACTCGGGAAGAAAATGATCAGCGGCAGAGCAACTTTTGCCTTTTACAATGCAGAAATAGTGATAACACATCAGCACATCACAGATCAAACTAAAGATGATACAAATACAAGATAACGGGTCACAAAACTCCTCCCGGACCCTCTCCTGTGACTAAAAAGTGGTGTCAATACAATTAACGAAAGAGACTTTAAATATTTGATTGCATAAGCTACATGAGAGTGCATCCAATAGAGCTGACGCCATGGAGGTAAATATCCTGAGATGTACTGATGAACTGATAATAGGAAATGAGTACATGACATATGTGCAGATATGCGTCAGCGTGTCTGTTTGGACAGCTGAAATGATGGTGTGACTAGTTGATAATGAGTTTTCATACTCTTGTCATTTGTTTTAAATAACAAAAGTAGTGAATAGCTGTAATTATAATAGTTTCAGCAGGGGCGAGTAAAAAAAAGAAAACAAAACAAAGAAAGTACAACTCCAATTAAATATTGCTAATACTGATATTTAAATCCAATCATTAGTCACTGTTTGTCTTGCGTAACATATTTGGAGTGATTACTCACTCTTGTTGTGAATCATTAAGACAGCTGGAAATCCTACCACTGCTACCACAGTGATAATTTAATAACACAGCTACCCACTTTGATCGTGATGTTATAGCTTCGCTATTCTAACATCTAACACACCTAAAGTAACATAATGTTACATAATGGAACAAACACGCAACAACGGTGTATTAAATGCAAAAAACTGGGCAGTACAATAATAACTGACTGAAGTGCAGACTATATTATTTATACACAGAGTCAAAAATAGGGACAATAGTCAAAAAGTACATATTTGGGGCTTACCTACTTAAGAAATAGTTTGTTACCTAAAACTGAAGTAATCACATCCGGTTGTCAGGTAGATTCCCTGTGGCAGTCATTTAACCCACAAACACAAATAGGGACGAACAGATTATACAGCAATGTAAGGATATTAAATTAAAGAACATGAAATTATTATCAATAAATCAGAAAAGAATCATAAAATAATTACAGCAGACTCAGTAAAATCTTAATGAAAATAAAGCTATTAATGGTGTATGGCACTCTCTATTTTATATAAGACTTCCAACACAGCAGACTAAATCTCTTCCTTTTCTAAAGAACATCACTTCTTACAATCAAATAATGCATTTTATTCTATATTTTGATTGGACTAGTTATTTAGGTAGTTTGTTTGATATTCTGTCTCTCCTGATTAAAATTAAACAACCTTAAAATTAAAAATTAAAAAATTAAAAAAAATTTTTGGAAGTATCAAACTTAGCAGTAGGTTTCTGCCACTGTGTATAGAGGACGTGTTTATGTGATAATTATTTAGACTTCCAACAATTATTAAAACAAAGTAAGTCAGGATTATTACTCTTTTGCATTCACCTTTTCTACAAAGCTCTTGTTTTGTCTTGTGCTATGAATTCACTGCAGCATCTTCCTTTAGAGAAGTGCACCTGCTTTTAAGCCCAAACTCACACACTCACAGCTCTAGCCAAGAGGACTCAGAGTCAACAAAACCTATCTAGAGGAAATAAAGCTTTATGCATATGAACCTACAGAAGGATTACTGCAGCAATGGCTGAAAGCATGTGCATCTGTCTCAAGACTGCCAAATGTCTCCAATCCAGTCCACTATTGGTTGCTTGACAGTAGTGTTGGTTTCTGTCTGCTCTGGCGGCTCCTGTAGCTGCCATGTAGGTCTTCCAGGTTCACTGCCACCTGTGGCTTTCTGTGTTCCCATCGGCACCCTCAAACATGAAGCCGTGGAGGCAGGCCAGCAGGGACCAGCGGCATATCCAAAATGGGCTTGATAGTTTCAATGGATGACCCGTTAACCCATTATTATACATATTTATAGAATCACGATTGCAACCCTTGGTGTATTCAAGAGGACCGATTTATACCAAGTATTCCAGTTTTGTCTAATACTTTTATGCTATTATTTCCAATAATCATCAGTGAATATTATACCTATGAAGTATAAATATTACAAAAATTGTCTTTTGTGCATCAAGTGAAGATTACGGCATGCTGATCAATATGAAGAGATAATTGAGATGCTGAAAGGCGCTCACAATATATGTGTCAGTGCTGCGTAATAATTTCCTGTGAAATCTGTTTGGTCTGAAAAAGTCTAACATGCTTCCAGACTCAAAAGTTCATTTAATTACTGACAGTCTCCTTTCGCAACATCTGATAGCTTCAAGTTGAAATGCTTCGTAAAAGAATAGCTTAAACAATCAAACAATGCAAAAACAAATATAGTGCAGATGGTTTTATGAAATGAATCCATCTAATTAAACTAACAAACTTTTCATTAAATGTTTAAAGGTCATATCTATATATCATCAGTTGTATTAATTAAAAATGTAAGGCAAACAATCATTTCACGCATTTACAGGAAATCCACCGTCACTCAAAAAATCATCCATCTAAACTTCTGTAGCAGTTTCAAAATATATCAAAGAAATCTTAAAATTTAAAATCTCAATATCCAAGTAAGGAAATATGTGATATTGTGTGTAATGACTCAGTGTGTCCTCTTCCTATAACTAAGCAAGCGTTTATCAGGTAATGGGAGGCAATATCACCTGTAGGACGCGTAGGTATTACAATAGGCCAGTTGCAATTAAACCAGTTTATCATTACCTGGGAAAGTAAAAATGTCATGGCCGTACATGGGCTGGTAATAAAGTTCCGCTGAAGTTCTTCGGAGGCACTGAATGAGCCCAAGGCAAGTCCACCTTCTCAAACTCAGCCGAGGCAAAAGGCGTCAGGAGAGGAATAAACTGTCATATACATTAATGTTTAGTTAAATTATGTCGTTAAGATTTACTGTAATAAGATATAATTAGATGAGCAGGGGCAAAGGACATTTTTAGAAAAATGTATATTATTTTAAATTATTCTCAAGCAATTTTGAGTTTTTCCCACTTTGTTGTACTAAAGTATTGTAGTCTCATTTTATTTAAAAACAAAAATAGTAAAGCAGTTGACATATCAATTTATTTATTTTGGTATATTCTTTTTTCTGTTTGAGTTGTGAGTCGATAACATTC
The DNA here is from genome assembly GCA_015108515.1 of Hemichromis elongatus. Lineage (NCBI taxonomy): Eukaryota > Metazoa > Chordata > Actinopteri > Cichliformes > Cichlidae > Hemichromis > Hemichromis elongatus. The sequence goes on from VUQR01011453.1 coordinate 10,358, forward strand.
ATTATCCCAGTTAGTAATATATCACTTTAAATATTAAGCATAAATCATCCCAATGTAACTCTTGGAGCTGAATGTACTCCAATTTTAAATTAAAAACCATACATGTGTAAAAACATGCCAGGCTCACAATAGGATGACGTAAACAATCCTGCAGCAATATGCAGCTCTTTGAGGTTTGATTATTTCTCAGTATTTCAGTAAGGGGAGTTGCTAATTTTGCCAAATGTTATTTTTTTTATTTATTTGTAATTTTTTGATTAAAAGATTTTCTTCGAGTTTGGAAATCTGTTATCGGATTCCATGGCATTTATTGTTGTGGATTGCAACCTACGAACAACAACATTTTTCTTAGGGTCCAATGAAGCCTTTGTATGTACTAATCCTGATGGCTTGGCTCAGTAAAAAATAATCTAATTGTCAGTGTTGCCACCATTTGAGTTCACTTGTGAAGCATTGAAGTTTAATTGATTAAACGAATCCTCACTAACAAGTACTTTCTGGATGGAAAGTATTGTTTTTAAGGATAAGATAAAACTAAAGTTGCATGTATGCAAGGGTCGAGTAAAAGTTTGATCTGGCCTGGAAGAACAAGTTTTTCTTGTAAATGGGACATTGAGTCTAAAGGGACCACCTGTATAAATAAATGTTAATTTAAAATAAAATATATAAAGTATGTAAAAAATATTAGTTACTGAAGTATTTCAGTACTTTATTTGGCCTGCTTGGTAAATGCTGATTACAACTGTTACTGCAACACAATCTGAGTAAAATAAAAGTCAGACTATCTTTAGAAGATGAAGACATGAAGGGCAGGCAAGAACGGAAGCGACTGAGGAAGAATAAAAAGGGTAAAGAAAAGCCTAAGGGTATCAGGAGGAGCTAGGACTGGAAAAGATGTTGCGGATGATTAACGATGCCAGCTCCAAATGGATGAAAAAATATGGGCACTGTCCGGTTTGCATTCTTGGGGAGAGCCAGAGGCAGAGATATAGGTAGCTGATGCTGACCCCAGGGCAAGAGCGAGCGTTGACACAAAAGCAGCAATCCTTCAGCACCTTCTCTTTCACCACCATCAATATTATTTTCTTGTCCTTATAGCAGAGTACCTCACAGATGACCTTTGAAGAACAGAAGACAGTCATCACTAACTTGCTTCAATTTGTCTTCGAAGGATATGTGCAAATCAGCTTTCATTAAAAACCACAGTATAACCTCTAGTCCTTTGAAATCAGATGATCAAGGATAATATGAGGGTAGACATCACATTTCAACATAATTGCAGTTTGACTTTTTAGTCTGCGAATGTTTGTTATGAAGCACTGAGAACAAATCATTAGGGAAAGAGGGAAACACGTTTTCATGGAAGCTGCAGCTTCCTCGGGACTGGAGGTGAGGGAGTTGCTCGACTAACTGATTGCTGCCTTTGAAGCTGAAGGACTTGATCAATTATTAAACAGGATCTTTTAACAAGGTAAAGTGCCTTGACTAGAGGCTATAAAGCTAGCCTATAAAGATATGTATAGCTCGTCTGTCCAGTAGAATAATGCATACTAAAACCAACAATATGCATTTTTGAGTGCACAGAAGTGCACCCATAGACATTAGGGTCAGTGCTTGTACCTGCAGTTGTTTTATTAACCTTTCACACATGTGTGTGCCAAACTCACTAGCTAAAGGTAATTCTGATTTTAAATATACTGCAATAGTAAGCATACCAGTGACAGGAGATCTGGTCTTAAGTCTGATGTCATTAGCCATTCCCAGGTCCAAACTCTGCTTCAGGTCCCAAAGTCAAACAAACACTGCAGCATCACTAAGAGTTAAAAACTGTCTAAATTCTTTCTTCTTTCATAAAGCAATCTGTGTGGCTGCTCTACTAGGTGTAACAATTAATTTTAAAATCCAGGCATCCATGAAAACAGAATTTATGAAATTTTACGGAGTTAGAACTTAGCAGGAAGTTAGCTCGCTAGCTTCCACCTAAACATGATATACCATGTTCTGACTGAGAGATTTCTGAAATCATTAAAACGTACAGCTCTGCTATCACTTCCAACATAAATGAAGACAGAAAACTAAACAGCAGAGATGTTTGTAGGGTTACTGAAGTTGGGCTAGCTGGTACATAATGATGGGTACTGGATACACAGCCAGTTAGCATAATATAAACACATTAGCACAGTGAAGCTGGCGGATGAGCGCTAACTTTTTTCCACTCGATAAAAGTTAACGTGATGGTTCCTGATGGTTAGGGACAAATGCAATCGCATGGCAGGATCCAGCAAACTGTCTAAACTTCAGTCAGGAGAACAACTGAGATAATCCATCCACAATACGAGGTTATTCATTAATATACTGCTGGGCTGTAGTTACATCGTAAGGTTTTAAAAACTGAGAAATGCTGACAGTGAGCACTGACTTTTTTGGGGGGCTTCTTCAGATTAAATAGAACAAGATACAAAGAATTAAAACATGTTAAAAAGACAACAGCCTTAAAAAACTCAGAGTTCATACATCATCAATTAAAGATGGATAGTCAACTAACCCTAACCCTAGTCACCTCAATATACTTTTGTTTATATGTCTTTCCACACTACATGTTCTAGTTTTAAATTTTAGCTTTGGTTGATGTCTAAAGGTTAGAGCATCACAAAGCCTTTTTAACCACTCTCTTGTTTTGTAAAGTGCGGAGAGTGAATAATAGTCAAAAATTGATTAAGTGCAGCTTTAATCCACAGGACTGCCACCAACAACACTGGATTATGCACACAGTACACTCTGATTTCCTTGACTAACAATTCTTCCGTAATCAATAAGCCCCTCCATTTTCACTCCTTTTTTTCCCACTAACTCTTGTTTCCTTTAATCCATTCGGTTTTCAGGTCAAATCTAAAAACATATGGATGGAGGCTATTCCAGAAAATAGTGAAGAAACCTTGTAATTGCCTATCAACAAAGGAGGGTTGTGTTTGTCTTTAATGGCACAGGGGTGTGTAAGGAACATAATTAAACCATTTTCACCTCGTTTTCAACATTTAATTGCAGCAGACTGGCATAATATCTGACTGCACAAAAAGATTTGTGGAGAAGGCTGTAATTTTCTTCGACTAATGGCAAAAGCAAACATCTGGGATGTGGTTTTTGTTTTGTTTTTATGGGGGTTTTTTTATATTATGCTTTTTCTTTTTACACTTTGCTGATGCTTAACTAAAAAAAGAACACTTTTGTCTACACTAGTCGCTGTACACTTGTGAATCAACGGCGCCTTTGCATGAAAACACAACCACCAGTTCAAACAAAGACACATCTATTTGCTCTACCATTTGACACCCCATATAAGATTTCAAACACAGAGAGAGAATGTGCAAACATAACTGGTGGTCAGTAAGATGACTTCAGGTCACTTCATCCTAATGGTGCACTTTACCAAGCGCCACTCCATAACAGTTCAGTTAATTGAACTGGGGACAGAGAGCATGTTGGAAGAAAGATTAGATTTGATGAGAAAATATTCAGTTTGCACAATTGCAGCTTTAATTAAAATCAGGATTGACCAAAGAGGAAGGGAAGCCACTGGCCAATAAAAGTAAAGGTTATCTTCCTGCTGGGCAAACATGCAGTAAATATAATAACTGCTCTGAACAAAACTGATAAGCATAGTGCTGCTCTGAACAATTTGTATGCAATTTAAACCCATGTTGAAAACTACTAAGTTATGATGCAAGTTGATGATATACTGTTTCTTTATAACCAACCCTAAAGATGTTCTTTCATGAGCACAAAATCTTAAAAGACCTTCAAGTCAATTCAGTTTTGAAAACAATAAAACAATAGCTACATCACCAATACAGCACATTAACACAGATTCTCAATAGTACACCGAGTCACTAAAACACAAGCTAGAACATAAAATATGTGAACTGCGTTATAAAGAATATGCACACTATAAATTTAAAAAAGAAAAGAACTGTTGCAAGAAGTCATAACGCAGAATGTGCAATATAGAAATGTATGTCTGTGTGTTGTGTTCACTTGTCAAAGCAATAAGAGTTTTTGTACACCTGCAGGGAGAAGGAATGACTTCCTGAGGCATTCTTTATGGCAGTGCAGTTGAATATATATATATATGGTGTCTCTAAATATTGAGCAGGTGTTACATAAAAAAAACAACAACATCAAACAACACAAATAACATGGATGTCCAGACAAAGTAAAATCTATGTAAGGCTACGTTTAAACATCATATTTTTGAAGGTCATAAAATTGATGCTTTAAGAGTGCTAATTCTGAACTAGAGATGAGTTTCGCCACCACACATCTTAAAGAAAGCGATAAGCATTTCGAATGGTGTGAAGGACAGAATAAAAGCTCTAAGAATTGGCCATGCTGTGGTTTTATGAAAAATGTAGTTGGGTGTTTGAGCGATAGCGAGGTGCAGGAGTGGGAGCTCACCAAAACCCAAAGCTGCCTGAACACAAGCTTAAATCTGAGTCCCCAAGCCAGATGGGGATCAAATCTACGGATAAAGCCAGTTGCAAATAACTGAGCAGCAACCTGCTATTTCACGTTGTCTGCTCTGATCTGAAGACTAGACTCTTCAGTCCTGCAAGGCACAATATCGACACCCTGGGAGAAAATCAAACACTTAACACACAGTAACAGATCTCCAAAATGAACTCTCAGGAGGGGTGTGTTTTAACCTCTTAAGCCCAAACCCTAACTGATCTCCTGCCTTTTGCCCCCGTATCAGGGGGCGTTGGGGCTTAACAGGTTAACGCCTCTTCGTCTATAAAGCTGTTCCATAGAACCCAATTTAGAAATGACCTTTTCTAAATTTTAAATTCAGTTTTCATGATACATGATTGCATTTTAAAAAACATACTCGTGATCAGTCAATTACAAACTTTTTTAAACACTAAATCTTGGTCAGCCCTCGCTAGGTTGGTTATTATTTCGTATTTGTGTGCAACAGGATCATAGCAAAACACTCAGGAAAACTACAGCACCAGCTTTTCCAAGCAAGCCCCACCAGTAACTCATGGCCCGCTTGTTGAGTGAATGAAAAAGAGAGAGATCATCAATGTGACATGCTGGACAGGATGACAAAAAGCGAGCCAGCGAGCTAGACAGAAAGCGAGGAGGGCCATCATGTACAACCCATATTGATACAGAACTCAATAATCCCCCCCATCCAATTCGATACATGTGCTTATGTTGCAAACAGCCTTAAAAGCTCAGTCTTAAATCTTTATGACTGGTGTCCTCATAAACTTCTCCACGAATCCTTTTCTCGGGGGAGACTTGCTGATGGCCTCACACACAGTTTTTATTGCGAGGCATCCGATTGTATGAACCTAGAAGAACGAGGAGAAGAAGAGTTGCATCCCTCTAAAACTCGGTCCTCTGTCTTCATGAGATAGGGTTTCCAATATCTTTTGAAGTAAACAATTATAATAATGAAACTCCTTTTTAAGACAGAGTAGGGATCTTTGCCCAATAGATTTTTAACATATGTGTAGCAAAAGTTATAACTCAAGTTAAATACAATACTGATTGCTTAAATAAAGGTTTTCACGTAAATTTATCCTAACATCGACATTCCACTAATATATTGTTGGCATGATGCACAATACTTTACAAAGCGTGTGAAACTGAAATTGAATCTGGCACCAACAAGTCCAATACCTCAGTAGGTCACATTCCCCTAAATTTCAGTATTGGCTTCGGAAACTGAACTATTTACTGACCCCATATAAATCCATATAATTATGTTCATTGAGGGCACATTATGTAAATAAGTTGATCATTACATTGTTGGTCTCCGCAGCGTGTTGTACGCTGAGTAGATGTGACCCCGATTCACCTTTGTTTGCCCGTGCTATCAATTTGCAAGTATGAGGGGAATTCCAGCCAAGCATGTCGCAGAGTCAGGGCAAATGCCGTCCACCCACACATAAATAAACTCATTAATATGGCGGCTTCCACATTGTCTCGCATTGCATCAAAACGTAAAGTGCTGATTCAAATGTACCCTTGAGGCACCGTAATTAATGTTATAGTTCCCCCTGCCGTTCTTTCACCTTGCTCTGTTTGCCTTTCGTGGCGTCTACATCACATATTTATCCTGACCCACTTTGAATTCCCTCATACTTTACGATTTATTACTTAAAACAATAGCACATTGATAAAAGCATATTGCAGTGGGCTGACACGGGACTTTCCTGTCAAGACTAAGATGAAAGAAAATACACAAAGGTGGCAGGTGTCCCCGTACTGTGATACAAATCACTGCATAATCCTATAATCCCTCACCAAAGAGCTGACAAGGTTCAGTAAAAGGAAGAACTTACCAATCACAAAACCATAATTTTCTTTTTTCGAGTACCAAAGAAAATCATGCTTTTATTATATGGCCTTAATGTAGAAAAACATATCACCATCACTATCATCATCATCGTCCTCATTTAAATCTCAAACTGAAACTCAACCAGTTTAATGTCATTATTACCTAATTAAAACAACGACATGAAGTGGGCTGGAACCAGTTGGAACAGCATTCCAGCACATAAAATTTAAATTTATATACAGTTTTATTCAGTTAAATTAAATTGTATTTATATAGTGCCAATTTGCAAGACATGCCAGACCTTAAGGAATTTTATTTTATAAGGTAAAGAGACAACAATGAGAAAAAAAGCCAATAATACATACACATATTATCCTGTGCTGAAGCCTAGCAGTCCTTTCAGCTGGTTCCAAGTAGACAGTTCCTTATCATCCCTGTCACGTGTTTATGTATGCAGGCATTAATATAAAGTTGCAGTTGTGGTACCACAGCTGACACAAGGCAAGTGAGCATAAACAAAGTGTATGGAACACTTCCACAAATACCACTAAACACAGTCGAGCTCTGTGCAGTTTGCTGGCTAAAGGTACAAAAGCTGTATTTTTCAGTGAGAAAAAGAAATTTTGATATGTGAAAATGTCATTCTGAGATGGAGAAAAATGCAAAAAAGAAAAGACTGGAAAAAAAGATTGACAGAAAGATGAGATTTCAAAGTTAACGAGTGACTGAATTTGGATTAGGACTCCAGCACGAACATAAAAACAATGCAAACATAAAATTGTGTCTATATTTGACACTTATGCTAGCTCAAATATTTGCTTTATATGATAAAGCACTTGACAGGTTTGGAAAGCAGTCGTGATGGCTCATGTAAAGCTGGAAAACTGCACAAAAAGCAGTGAACCACAAAGAAATTCTGCTGGAGCTCACAACAAAAATGATTACATGACCTGTCTGTAAGTGAGCCAATTTGCCCCAGTCCACTGTTGCGTCAGAATTTAAGGTTTTGCTCAATAGCTGAAACGCACTTTAACCCCTGAATATACTGTACCTGGAATCTTGCCTAAATTTCTGAGTTATTTGGGATCTGACTTTGGTTGAAGGTGCAGCAGGTCTTTCCACTGATAAAAACTACAAATTAGGTTTTCTTCAGATGAACTTCCCTGTCACCCTGATCCTAGGTGTAACTGAATGGACACCCTTTTATTTGAATCAATAGCGGTAGCGGCATCACCAGTGAAACTATTCATGTTCAGCTTAGGCAAGTACTGTAAATGTGACTGAAAACTTCGTTTGTGCACTCTGAGAAAAGCCAAAACATGGACGACCTAAAACTCAGTTTTGTGCCTACACACATCAACTAGACTTGATTAAAGAGTTTGAAGAGCAGCTAACATTTATGTGAAAAAAGTGATTATTTTTAAAAAATTTACCAAACATTTAGTGGACTGATTTTTTGTGTGTGCAGATGTTGGCTTGAGCTGAGTATGATTTAACTTTTTGTTTTACTAAAGCATCACTTAAACCATGGGTAGAAAAGCTTCTTTTTTTTTTAACACACACTGGTAAAAACAAACATCTCATGCCAAGTATCCACCCATCTGCCCACCCATATACATGCAAAACATGTTATTTATGCCACATAAACTCTTCACAGCTTGACTGTGTTTGTGCCAAACTGCACTGTATGTGTGTTATAACAGATAATACAGAAGAGGAACAGAAGCCAAACACAGCAGCTGTTCTCGACTGAATGCCTAGGGGCTGATAACGGGAGGCTCCGAGACCTGTGACCCCGAACGTGCTCTGTCATTCCGGGCAGGGAGAGCATCTGAGAGTTAGCTTCTCCAGTCATGAATTATTCCATGTCTATGCCTCACTGAGTACCTGTAGTCGGCTCTGCAGAGACAGAGTCAAGGGGCTTTGACTGACAAAGCCTTGATCCCACAACAGCCACGCACTCTATGATCAACGTCTCTCAGAAGGAGGGAAGCCAGAGCTCTCTTGACATTTTCTCCCAATGAGCTCTTTCTCTCCTACTCCTGTCTCTTTCTATCTATCCATATCACTCTTTATCTGAACTCTGAACTCTGTGTATCTGTGAATAGATCTCTGATGCAGCAACACACACAGACACACTAAGACATCTTTGTTTACTTTTAAATAATTTTAGGTTCTAAAATTCTGTATCTATAACAGGATGCCATGCTCAATGCTAATACCAGTATAACAATACATTTGGCTGATGTTTAACAGTCCTACAATACTCCTCCATTTAAAATAAGACACTTTACTAGTTTGGCAAGAAAAAGGTTTGTTCTGATGGTCTGTCTGATTGGTCACTATTTAAAGCTCTCTGCTTTAGGCCTAGTCCACACGTAGGCGGGTTTTTCAAAAACGAATATCGCCCCTGAAAAAACTTGCGTCCACACGTAACCGCATAAGGGCATTGTTAAACACATTCATTGACATGCCAGACCTGTAGGCGGCAGTAGTTCCCCGTATCCTATCCAGTAAGGTTAACTTTTTGCCTTCCTGCTTACGTTCAACAAAACATGAAACATGTAAAAACAAACAAGCAAAAAGCGCTTGGACAATTGATAACGCGAGCGCAGCTCTGAGGGCGTCCATGCTGTAGTGCAAACACAGGTCGCAAACCTGACGTCAGCATTTGTATCGCAGAAAGTGACGTCGCGGATCCTAAAACTCCGGTTATGTCTGTCCACACGCAAACGCTGAAAACGGAGAAAACGCAGATCTTCACTTTGGCCGGAGTTTTTAAACAGATCCGTTTCCGTGTGGACGACAG
>VUQR01011454.1:0-20551 GCA_015108515.1 Hemichromis elongatus
ATCCATCCATCCATCCATCCGTCCGTCCGTCCGTCCGTCCGTCCGTCCGTCCATCCATCCATCCATCCATCCATCCATCCATCCGTCCATCCGTCCGTCCGTCCATCCATTCATCCGTCCATCCATCCGTCCGTCTGTCCATCCATCCATCCATCCGTCAATCCATCCATCCATCCGTCGATCCATCCATCCATCCATCCATCCATCCGTCCATTCATCCATCTGTCCGTCTGTCCATCCATCCATCCGTCCGTCTATCCATCCATCCGTCCATTCATCCATCCATCCGTCCATCCATCCATCATCCATCTATCCATCCATCCACCCTTCCATCCATCCATCCATCCACCCGTCCACCCACCCGTCCGTCCATCCATCGTCTTACTCTATTCCCTCTACTGTAGATCTGTTTGTCTAATTGTAATTAGCAATAAAACTAACACAGTCCTGCCCTGTTATTACAGCTGTGATAGGCCGGCTTCTACAAATAGGAAGTTGTTTATTTTATTTACATATTTGAAGATAAAAATACAAAATGCTCTCTATTAAACATTAAAGTATATGTGCAACAACATAATACAATACTAAATATCTCCATTAGGGCTAAGTACTGTAACTGGGCGCCACATACTGGTGTTGGGCAACGTGTTCAAGGATCAGGAGGGATGGAAATAATAACAGCAAAAGCATAAAGAGGCAGTAAATCTCAGAGTTTTACTCAGTATTTCAAAAGGACGGGAAACTTTTCTTCTTCTATTCTTTTTTTTTTTAACAGCATATAACTCTTACTTGACTTACTTTATGGAGGCTTTTGCGTTGCCAGACATGACTGGCACGTTGTGCTGAGGTAAAAGCATTTACAAAGCAAAAGCAGATGCTGAACAAGGCGTCTTATTGTGGAAGATTTTCTAATGTATGTTTAATATTTATGGTGCCGTATTTTCCTTCTCCATTTGTAAGGTCTGCTGTATTTCTCTAACTTTGCTCTTCTTCTTTTTACAGGACTTGATTTATGCTCCTCGGTATCATTTTGAGATCTCAGGAAATGGTGACTGTATCTACATTCACATGAAACAGATGCTGACAAAGTTTCAATTTGAGGACATCAGTTGCGGTTGAAAAAGGCGAGAAAAAAAAAAAACTTGTTACAATGCTCGACATGTCGCAAAAATGTACAAAATCACAACAACGTGGTAGCGTGGGTGACGAGTTAATGTGTTAGAGTGGCGTGAGTCTCAGCTTTTGCAGGTTTTAGGGTTTTTCCTGCTCAGCGTTGTGGCTCATGAACTCGTTCTTCTGGTTGCACAGACTCTTCGGCGGACGAGCGATATCGAGATGAGCACAACAGCAACCAGGCAAACACATCAGCTGATAGGAAAACATGAGACAGGAAGAGCCGGGGCTGATTGCCAGCAAACAAAACCTTTACAATAAAAGTGAGGTGGCCACAGGTAAATCGACTGGATCATCCTGCATGGATAAAAATAAAGACGCCCTTTGGTGGATGTTCGAATATTTTTGCTGTATTTTAAAGGCTTCTCTTTATCAACAAAGCGTCTCCCCGAGCAGACCAACCACCATCAAACAGTCACTGAGAACACTTTGTCTTTAAACCAACTCCTGCTTTATATCTGAAGGTTGTTCTGCTGCACGTGACTGTAAACCAGCTGAAGAAGCAGCTGTTGGCGAGCGTGCGTCAGTCATCCTTTAACATTTGCGGTTCAGAGAGATCCCTCAATACGCCTGTTAAGTCCTGAGAAATCGGACTGACTTGGTTTTTTCTGTGAGGAGAAAATTATTGCTGCATTCTTGATTCAGAGTCAAAGCCGTTAAAGCTTATTTGGATGGAATTTATAGCAGCAGTAATAGAAATATAAACAGCAGTGCAAGTCAGGACCTGCAGGTGGGAATTCACAGGTTTTAAAAACCCATCACAGTCCATCCTTCTGATCGTGGCACTTAATTTCAGGTTTGTCACATTCTCATCATGTTAGAAATCTGTCTAAGGCTCAGTGCAGTCTGCTGTCCACACCGCCGTTTCAGATGCACCCTGGAGAATGTCGAGGACACTCTGAGATCTGACTTCAGAGTTTTGTTTACAGGAGTCGATCCTCCGGCCCGCTTCACGGCTCTGAGATATGATTTCAGAGCTGGACTGGCGGACGTCAGACTCTCAGCAGGAAAGAAAACAAAATTCTTGAATCGAGGTCAAGTACATGAGTGATGGTGAAAGTTTTCCTTGGAAGGATCTGAACAAAAGGAGACTCGCTCCGACTTGTTTAGCTGCACCTGGAAGATGCTTGACGTTCCCCCGAATCTCGTGCGTTCACAACCCTGCTTTAATTTTATCATCCACGCTGCGACTCTGTCCTGTGCACGCCACAGCCAGCGCACGTCTGTGCATCCAGGGACGGGAGGGGGTTTCTATGTTTTGTTGAATGTGAACCAAGAACCCGTGAACTCGGTGTGATGCACAGCGCGCAGATTGTAAACATCCCTAAGGCACAACTCTGGTTTGCTACATTGTGCTGGAAGAGCTAAATGTGACTTCAGCCATCATTAATACCAATTAAACAAATTAGAGATTTTCTTTCAAATAAGACGAGTCATTTATAACCAGCGCTCAGCTCAGAACAACAAGGGAGGAAAAGGACTTACTTTTGTTATGAGGGGGGACGTCTGGTGATTAGAGCGAGGTCCAAGAGGAAACCAGATATTTGATTGAGGTATTTATTAGGAACGGTTTGATTCATAGCAGAGAGTCCAGACATGTTTTCAGTCGGCATCAGGGACTCCAAGGAGACTGTCTGCTTTTTAGTTCAGTATTTTTTACTGTGAGAAGCAGACGTAGTTACCACAAACGAATTAATGTGGAACTGGAGTAATGAGCGCTCAAAACTGTGCATGTCACGTGAAATGCTACTACTAATGAGCTTACTGTCCTCAGAGGGTCAGGAGAGGAGGTTCATGACAGTACAACTAGGAAAAGAGAAACAAGTAGGGCTTGTTGGAAGGTTAACCAGAGGAAGGCCTCTGTAAAAGAAGATGGTAGCACACCTTAGCACCTTGTGAACTAACAACAAGAGCGCTGGTACAGCGTGGAGACGAGACCGGAGTCCGGAATCAACCCTCACGCCTCAGACCTGTCAGCACGGTGGTGGAGGGATGACAGCGTGGGCACCTGACAGCCGCTCAGTCGTCCATGAACTCCTCTGTCCCACGGCTCAAGCTTGGCGTGAGTGGGGAGTGACAGCCACGCCTCAGTGATGTCATTACCTGATGCTGATGTACTGATGCGGCCTAGCAGCTTCAACAAGGAAGAGTGACCCCCCAGATTTTGTTTCAGCTTAAATGTGTTTTATGTGTTGTGTTCACGGTTTCTGGAGTGTTTTTGTCTTTTGGGGTCACGGTACATTTATATTTTGAATAATGTCTGATTGCCTGGAGTTACATCGAGGGATCTCAATCGCTTTAATTTCCTGAAGCCGGTTGAGTGAACCTTTCAGGGCGCCACAGTCCGGTGCTCCACAAAGATGCTGCGGAGGCCTTTTATTCCACAGTTCATTAACCAGCTCACACAGATAAAGTGAAACCAGAGTGTTTCGCTGAGGTCAAACCACAGGAGCCGCACCCGAGACAAGTGCACGTCTTGTTTTTTTCCACAAAGATGACTGAGCTCAGAGTCAAGACAAACAAACAGCATTGTGGGAACGGAGCTGGTCTCTATGAGGAATTCTGGGAAGAGGAAATTTTCTTTTTTAACCCCTCCCTCCCCATTCTCTCTTTCTATGATCACTGCTTGTCCCTCTATCTGTTCAAGGCCTGTAGGAAATACTCTCTCACTCTGGGGGTTTCTGGGAAGAGGAAAAGAGCTGATGTCACTTCCACACAAGGACAGCGAGGACAAGGAAACAGGGCCCCTTGATTCTTAAACAACTGCCATCATTTTGAAGTTAGTCATATATTGTTTTGCTTTCTTTAACTGCATTGTTAGAGGTGAGACTCGAACATCTGCAGCCTGTTATTTAATCTCTTAGACTGAACTACATCCTTCCTCTTTAAACATAACACATAGTTCTTAATAGTTATTAGTTGCTCTATATTAAAGATTGGGTGTCTTTATTTGGACCTGTGAACACCGGTTGAATATATCAGCCACTTTTGGATGGATTGCCATTGACGTTACTGAGGACGACTGAGTCGGTAGAAACTAGACAAGATTCCCGTCTTTTGGCTCGAGGATGTCGACAGCCCGAGTGAGTCATCTGTCAGGAGAAGTCTTTAGTTATCACGACGCCAGGCAAGTTTGAGAGGCACACAGGCGGGATTGTTCATTGGATCGTACGAATGCGTCCGGTGAGGTGATGGAGGAGAGATACAGGACATGCCGGTGAACCAATCAATCCCCCGAGCTTCCAGTTTATAGGTGCGACCTGAGCCACAACCACCAAACCCATCAGTGCTGAGGCAGGAACCACATACTTTCATTGTTTCAACATGAATTCATATCCTTTGGTGAGAAAGCTAAAGATGACGATCCCCAGTTCCCCAGCTTCAGCCTGTATTTGGCGCTGTCCCATCTGAGGGCACGCGTGATTGGACGCCTCTGTTCTGTTTTGCCCCGTTATTACCACGCTCAAATGACGTTCCTCAGCAACTCCCCGCTCGCTCTCTTTACACCGGGGACCAGCTGATTGCGCTTTAGTTGGCGGTCATGGTAACCAGAACACGGCATGCTCGCAGAAATCAGCGAATGACATGAAAAGCGATGCAGAGAAAGGATGAAGCGGCGATGGCAAAACAGCAGGACAGAGACAGACACGGGAAAATACTCTGCATCCCATCGATGGCTGTCAGGTCATTTACAGAGACAGAAATGAGTAAACATCACTTTTCACTCTAATTCCTTCCATATTTATGTTTCTGTTGAGAACAGGAAGCTGATTTTAGCGATTACACCTTTGACTTTCAGTCAAACTGCTCACCAGCAAACAGAGAGACGCATTAAATGACGGAGCAGTGAACCAAGTGAAGCTTCCTCTGCACCAAGTACAGAAACATCCCTCGCTGTGGGCTTAGACGTAGTTCACAGCACTGACCTCAGTATCCCTGCGCTGAACGTGACGCACCTCTCCATGTTTGGTCTGTCTCCACACTGCTGGCCTGACCCCGCTGAGTTCATCCAGCAGGTGCAGAGTGAACAACTCTTTTCTTTAAAAATGTCTTTTTATTCTTTGAGGAGTGAAGCTGTTCCTGGAAGAAGCCCAGAAGGAAACGGCCGCCTTCTGTTAGCGTGAGTGAACAATATAATGAGGCTACACAGAGCGAGGCGCCGCGACCTCTGTGTGTGTGTGTGTGTGTGTAGTCGTGATTTTTTCATGTGTTTTTTTGTCTCTGTGTGATTTGTGTGAAGGTGTGTGGGTAGATGTGCTTCTGCCTGTGCGTATAATCACTCATGTCCACCGCTGATGTTTGGGGTTTGTCTGGTTAGATGGATGGCTGCTTTCATGTCCCTGCTTTTGGGGTTTTGGAGAAGGGCGGAGCTGGAAAAAAAGACCTGACCAGCAGGAAACCCGGCTCTGTTATGGTCCCAACAAACTCCAGGAAGGAGTTTTGTGTGTGTGCGTTTTCACTGAATAAAACCCCTCCAGGCAACCTGCTGCTGCCCATTAAACGAAAACCCAAACATCTGCCATGTCCTGCCGTGAGTCTGATCTCCAGCGTACGTCGTCATGTCTACACAGTTTGAGATGAGTTAGAAGAGACAGAAGAGAGTTGGGGTGTCCAAACACGTGACAGGATCCTTTTTTTGGGGAAACGACTGAATGGCGTGGAGGATTGCTCCAACATCCAGGACAGAATGACCAGCAGGACCGATGTATGTGTAGTTTTTTAGATTTCTGCCTACTGCGTGGCTTCTCTCTGGGTGCTCCACCTTCCTCCCACAGTCCAAAGACATGCAGTTGGTCTGTGGACTGTGAATCTCCTACATGTTATTGTCCCCACTCCATTTGCTTCATTGCTTTATATTAAAACTAGCTCATGTGTCCGATAAAAGGAGTTTTGATCAGAATCAATCTGTAAAAACAACTTTTGAATTCCTCAAATTCAAGCTGACTGGATATTTCTGTCGGGGGAACGCTCCTTTAAATGACAACCTGACTTCTGACGTATTGCAAAAACACACGAGTCCACATGTTTGCTGAGCAGTCAATAAGTCTTCACTGCAGGTTCATAACGGCCTGGAATTCCAATCAGTCTGAGGGGAGCTTTAAAGTTCAGTATGCAGCGAAAGGTGTAAAAGAAAGAAAGTTAGCAGCAGGTCTGGTCTCTCTGCAGGAAGATCAGGGCTTGGTCCTTATGTTCCTGCAGAGAGACCAGACCTAATTCCCTCCTGAATAAAAATACCAGAATGTAAAACTAGTTTCTGTGATAAGAATAGACTAGCATAAAACAGAAGGATGTGCAAATGCAAGGCTGAAAAGTGCATAAAATACAAGACAAAGAGTCTGTCGGCAGGACGAGAGAGTCACTGTACAGGCAGATTAATTATTGCTCAGTCATCTCCACAAAGTACTGACAAATAAAAGAACTGGATTTATTTAAGCTGCGCAGAGCTGCAGCGGGAGGCCGGAGCCAATCAGAGTTAAGTTGCAGGTCTGGACTCTCACATCCACAGGGATGGTAGAAAAATCCTCCACTTTCAAAGAATGGCACTTTTATTTTGAGGAAAGGATAGATGTTCAGCATCCTTTAAAAGCACGAAAAAAACGAGGGAGGAATGTGCAGCTCCCAAAAAGAGCATTAACATGACAATCAAGCCATTTCCACCAAAAATACTCACAGAACAAAGAATGTGTGATGGACATGTATACGCGCACATCTTCATCTGTTCAGCTCTTTGCAGAGGCCCTGATCTGCATCAGGCTCAGTGCAGGGGTCACTGCAACATTCAAACACATGCAAATGGATCGAGGCGTCGCTGGAGACAGAAATGTCGGAATCTTCTTGGTATCTCACGTGGATTTCAACTGTCTCGTAGTGTAAGGTGTGTTGTCCTCACACAGCATTCTGAAAGACTGACACACAGTGAGTAAGACATAAAGTAATCCTCCCTTCATTAGGCGCCTTAGGGAGCAGTGAAAGGAGCGTCTATTCACTGGACGCGGTGGGAACACTGGGAGCAGCCAAGCAAAAAAACAACCAACCAGCGGGGAGGCAACCCCACACCAGCAGACCCTGCCGACATCGCCCACCCCGAGACAAAGCCGTGAATACGCGTGAGACTTAAACTTCTAAAACTTGTTTCCCCCTCCTCGCTTTTTTCATTTTTTCACCTCTTCTTCATCCCCACGCCCCCTCCTCTGTCTCACCCTCACCCCGTTTTGGTAAAGGGAGATTTCTCAAAGAAAAGCGGCCTTCATCACTCTGGCGGCTGTCACTCGGACCACGAGCAGCTTAAACCCCCATCGTCCACTCGCGGCACAGCTGATAACGGCCTGCAGAGCAGCAGCGGCTCTGGCAGCCGACCAGTAAAGCTGAAGGAGCGGTGGCAGGATACTGTTTCACTTCTGCTGCTATCTGCACGACTTTTCATGGCAGAAACCAGCTTTGAAGTGCATATTTTTTGCAGGCTGCAACCAAGAACTTCTGCATCGAGTTTACTGCCTTTAATGCCTCTGGTGGTTAAAAAAACGGTTTTTGATTTCAGAGCTGCTGCAGCTACAGTGACTTAAACTGAGCCTGGTTCTGCCGGAGGTTTCTTCCTGTTCAAAGGGAGTTTTTCCTTCCCACTGTCAGCAAAGTGCTTGCTCATAGGGGGTCATATGATTGTTGGGTTTTCTCTGTATGTACTATTGTACAATATAAAGCACCTTGAAGCGACTGTTGTTGTGATCTGGCGCTATATAAATAAAATTAAATTGAATTGAATTGAATTAAACACTGCCTACCAGGTCTTAAGAAAAATGAGATTTCAGATGGAGTACGTGCTGATGTGTGGATGGGCGTCTGTTCCTTGAAACAATGGTTTCTTTTGAGGGAAGTGCCCTGAGCGTGTATGCATTAATGTGCTTTGGAACAGCACAGCGTAATTATGGTTTTTAGCTTCATGATGAATCCAGACAGCAGGCTGGCGGTCTGATAGGTGACACCGAGCTGCCATCAAAGGAAGAGGGTCGGGCTGTTTCAGGGGTTATTTTAAAATTCCATTAAATCCCAATTTAATATATCCATTATTAAGCTGGGATAATGAGAAAGACCACTGCTGGATATAATATCAACAGAAAAGTTTGGAACATGGATTCATACCTGGCAAATATCACACTGACACTGGATGAAAATGTGATTTTTTTTTCATATTCAAACTTTAATATCTGTGAAACCGTTCGCCTGTTTTGGACTGTGCTAAAGAATATCAGGTGACTTGTACATGAGAAGCTGGAAATAAAACATCATTTACAGTCTGAGGGCCTTCCTGTCTCGTGGTTTTCCCTTTCAGTTGGCTCACTGGACGGGGAGATCTTGAACTCCTATTCTACCATCTTGGGCTGGATATCCACTGCAAACAAAACCAAAACCTGGACTTGGAGCTAATCTTCACAGCCTCAGTGGAGAGCAGCTGATTCATCGAGCTGTTATTTGCCACAAAGGACAGGAACTTGTAGATGAAATCGTTTCATAATTAATTTTTTTAAAAGCTGGTGCGACAAATAGAATCTAAATCTGTGGGGAAGACCGGAAAGCTTCGAAGCGTGCACCACTTTCATTTATCATAATCCAAATCTGTCGTCAAATGCAACATGTTTTTATTTTTAATGTTATATTATATGTAATTCTTACCACGAATGCACAAGCAGCCAATTTAAACAGTATTCATTACACATCAGCATCAATCATTCTGAGACGGGCATCTTCAATCTCAGGGACCACGTGACGGTCCAACAAGCTACATCATCAGCAGGACGCTGAAATATGTCTCCACATGTCTCAGTTGGCTCTTTGCATATTTTACGGGTGTATAACACCCAGTGGAAAAAGAAGTTGCATTAATCACCGCTCTTCATCGGCACCCTGCGAGTCAAGGCTTCAAATATTCGCCCATATTTCTCCCCAAAAGCTTCAAACCCGTGGGGACAGGAAGTACAACAGGCCCTAAAAGTTACAGTCTCACCAGATGAGCTGAAGTTCATAACTTCAAATTCCAATCAGTCTGAGGGGAGCGTTAAAGGCCGCCACGCTGCTAAGGGTGTGACAAAGAAATAGATTTAAAGGCTGCTCTCGTGTCCACACAGTGAGACACGAGAGGTTTGGAAGGAACTTCACCCAGCATCACTTCTAACATAGACTGACTGCAGTCACAGCAACACTGCAAACGTCTGAAATTTGTAACATTTCTTTTTACAGTTTGTCTACAAATAAGAAAAGTTAGACTTAAAAAGCTGCTGCCCAATTCCTGACCTTCGATTTGACCACGAAGCAGAATTATTGTGTCGTTTTAATGATGCACGGAGGTAAGAACTCTAGTGGCAGCAGGTTAAGAAACGTATTCAAACTCGCTGCTTCCCACCAATGATTTCCAGATCCAGAAAACTTAAAGTGCAGATAAAAGCAAAGTAATCTCCCCGGGATACTCCGAGGTCTCCTAAATGTGCCCACAAATCCTTCGGTGAAAAGTCTGGAAGTTGCCCCGGTTGCCTCCTGATCACACCACCTCTGCTGGCTCCTTTCGTAGGAGCAGCGATCCGGCTCGGCGTTCCCCCTTCTCCTGTGTGGCCAGATTCCCCATAAAGGAAACTCACTGTGGCTTACCTGTGGTTGTGATCTCAAGTCTTTTTGTCATGAGCAAAAATGTTGCTGAAAAATGTCCTGAAGCCAAAAGCTGAGCTCCACGTTTCCTTCACAGCGAGCCGACTGATGGGCGTAAAGTGACTCGTACGTTATTCCTGATGCTTCCTGATAAAACTGAAGCCAGAGCGTGCCGGCTGGATCTCATGAATGAAACCAGAAGAAGCTTTAATGTGGCAGCACTACTACATACTCCAGTGTTTCCCCACACACACACTTCACGTCTCTTATTACCCGGCTATGTTACAGCTATCCGAGTCTACTTAGTAACTCATTTTCTTTTTGCTTTCTTGTAGACTGAGCTCAGCTATTCAGTGTTTTTAGAACAACACAGAAAGGTTTGGGATCATTTTACAAATGAAGAATTAATAAATACTTAGCATGCGAGGAAAACAAAAGCATGCCATTTTTACGTGACTGTGGTCAGGAAACAATCTCAATCATTCCACTGGTGGGTGACTGAGTATGATGGGCCAACGGGCCGAACACCAGCCGCTACATCGGGCTAAGCTCAGTTTGTGGAGTCGCATAAAACCTTTAAATGCAGGTTGTTTAGCTGCCAAAGAGGCTGAGACGTGCCGAGAAACGCTGCAGAGACGGAGCAGAGACATTCCCAGCCGGGCTGCCATGCAGTGTGTGTGTGTGTGTGTGTGTTTGTGTGACCCGTGTGCTTCCACGGTGTGTATCTGTGGTTTGAATCTCTGCTGTGATGATAAAGTATCAGGGGAGCAGAGATAACCTCCTCCCTCTGCCTCCATATCTGCTATTGCTCTGGCACTGATCCCGCCATTAACGCACGCACACACACACACACTGTTGGACAAACAGTGACACACACACCCTCCATCACACACCAAAGGTTGATTAACACCAGATCTATATTAAATATTTATATCATATTTCGCTGATAGGAAACGTTGGAGTAATAAGGAAAGGACGCTCCGCTTATATTCCCGGGAACACAAACAGGAAAAATGAAATGAAATTGATTTTACAAACATAAAGCTTCAGTCTGAAACCTCGAGTTCAGCCCGGATGAAAGGATGAAAAGCGGCGGTATCAGGTTATCAGACGTTCACAGATTGCAGAGGCGCAGACGCCCGAGGACGGTCATAAATAACATTCACACAGATCATTTCATTTACCAAAAGTAAACTACAAACTTGTACTCTACAGATTAGTGCAGAGAATAAATCCCCACAAACACAGCACCACCTTTCACTCACAGAGACCCACGACTGCAAACGCACCAGTTACAGAAGAATCCAAGTCTGTGTCCAGCCTTTGGTCAAAAGGACCAAATGAAAACATTTTCTCTGCAGGCTGCAAAGTGGGATCTTCCACATGGCAGTCTGTGGGGACTCACTCACTCCTGGAGCCGGTCTCAAGCAGCCATTCGAGAAATAACAATTTTGGCAACTGCTTCATATTTCAGCCCCAGAGGTTCCATCATGGACGTTCTCTCATGTATTTCCATCAAAGGTTTAAGAGTTTTTAGGGGGCTGAAAGGTTCCTTTAGACCACGACTGCCAAAGCGCTTTACATCTTGGGACACATTCGGCCTAATTTGACTTTAAGTGAGCCAGACCGCTAAATATACTGCCTATTAAACAAAAAAATGATGCCTTCAAATTGTTTCTGTTTCAGTGTGAAGAACTTTAATGACACATTTTATTGCTCAGATGATTAAAGAAAAAGGCAACTTCAACAACGTGGCGTAGTTTTTCTACATTATAACCAAGAAAATCAAAGAAACCCATCAGCGTGACTCGTCGGGTTTACATTGACATACATTCAATAAAATAAATAAATTTACCCACTTATGTACACATTTATGAACTATGCCAGTCCTTTTTTTTTGTCTTTACAAGTACGAAGGTTACAAAAGTGACAAAATTACAGTTAAAAGACCAAAATTTCACTTTCATTTCCACATTTTCCAAAAGCCGACCCGTGGGCCGCATTGGGCTCACTGGCAGGTCAGTTCTGGACCCGGGGCCATATGTTTGACACACTTTAGCTTTAGCCATTTGTCTGCCCGCCTGCAATGATTGGGCGAAAGGCACATATCAAAAATGAAGACAGCTTTTCTGAAACTGTTTCAGCGTCGTCCTGATGGAAAACAACTCGAGGCCTCGGTGGAGGCAGAGGATTTCTAAAAGTACTGAAGCCGTCGTGACAGAGTGTCAAAGAAATTACATATTATATTATATGACAACATACTAATATCCATATAACTATGGATAATGCATTAGCAGAGTTCTAGTTTACTGATTTCTAATGTTTGTGTATTTAGAGTCCCTCGGTCCACGAACAGTTAAAAATACATCAAAAATCATCTGAAAAACATTTCCAGCACAAACGTTCTTTAACTTTCCTGTTTATTGTTTATTTATTAGAGATTTGTCTTTTCTCCACTCTTTCTGTTTCCTATTAGCGGAAACATTTCTGAGCCGTCCTCACAATAAGGAGGCCGTTTACTGTAAACTCACAAACAGCAGCTCAGCGTGCAGGAACACTAAAAGCAGCTCCAACCGACTCAAACTCCTCCTGGGACACTCAGTCTTTAACAATGAGCGCGCACACACGGACACACACACACACACACACCCTACAGGAACTCAAACACACAGCAGGCCTTTATTATTTGAATAATGGGAGGAAACAATGGAGCTGAAATTAGCTGGACTCTGGAGCTCTGAAGTGCGATGGTGTTCAAGAGAAAGTCGTTACTGATGGAAATGTTCTTCTAACGGCTGTAATAAAGTTTTAAACAGCCAAAGTGGTTTTTACAGCGCTGTAGTGGGAAAGCCTCACAAACTCGGCACCCTTTGTATCTTTTAAGTGTCTGACATTAAACTTCTACAGTCGGGTCTGATTGCGTCTTTTGATTCGAGGAGCAGGAAGCAAATAAAGTTTCTCTGAGAAAAAGAAAAGGTGTTTTGTTAAAGCACAAGTTCAAGTAATAAAGGACGGAGATGTTTCTGCACACAGACACACACACGTCGGGTATTCATATCTCTGTGGGGACATCCCATTGACATAACGCTTTCCCTAGCCGCTTACCCTGAACCTAAGCATAACCTAATAGTAACCCTGACACTAAAACCACATTTTGAGTCTCAAAAATGACTTTAAACTCGTGGGGACGGGATTTTGGTCCCCACAGAGATATGTAAACACACTGTCTCAGACACACACACACACGCAGTGTAATAAAATCTTTTAACGGTTATTTTTACGATGGGAACTCGTTCCAGGTTGAGGTTAACTGAGATTATGGTTATTTTACATCAAGTAAAACATTATTTATGCAACACCAAGTAAGAGACAGATAAACAGGAATATGAGAGTGAGATCGACCAATAACAGCCTCGGGAATTTGGTCTGTGAAGCTTATAAGAAACTGGATTTATAAATGAAAGTGACTGAGCCAAATAAAGCAGTCTCCTCTCATCATTGGCTTCTTTAGAACCATCGCGGCCTCATAATAAATGTTTGCTGGCTTAGCTCGGCTGTTTCTAACATGTGAGCGAAGGTTGAAAACTGGGCCTGAAACAAACGCCCGAGCTGCAGCGCGTCAGAGTCGAGCTTCGGGACGATTTTTATTCCCTGTGCAACAATAGAGACACAAGAGGAGCCATCGGTCGTCCCCCTCGGATCAAAGCCGGGGAGTTGATTGATCATCCGGAGACGTGAGTTGCGTGTCGGTGTACAAATGGGTGGGGATGTGGTGTAACTATGTGGGACGTGTTCGGGCTAATCAGGCCGGATCTCGTTTTATTGCCACGGGTCTCAAGTTTGTGTGTCAGGCTTTCAGATCCCTAACAGATCTAAACAAACTGAAATGAGTCTTTAGTCGGCGTGTTTAAAGTAAAAGGATGAGGTAAATCACAAACATCAGCTGTTTTAACGTCTCACATACAAACTGTCAACAAATATGAAGGACAGCTCAGAGGTGGTTACTTTGATTTTTGTGGAAAAGGCAGATGGGAAGAAAAAGAGCTCAACCCAAACAGCTACGCCATCCTTTGTTTCCCCAAGAAACGTATTTAAGTGGGTGCACGGTTTGTGTTTCCTCCCGGTGTTTGGGTGTGGTCAGCATCTCTGCGTTTGGATCGCATTTAACTGACTTATTTTATTTCAGCTGCCTGTGATCCCCCGTTGATGAAGTTGCTGTGGTAACGAAGGGTCCCGGGGTTTAAACCACAGACTGCTTATAAAAGCTTCTGGGTACTGATCTGGGACCTCAGTTAACACTTTTTCCAGTTTCAAGCTTCATTAAACACAAAATAAAGTTTATTTGATGCGTTACAGATCCAGTAACGTGCAGAGGGACAACGAAGCCTGGTACGATCACCCTCACTCTGTTCAATAATTGTATAAAAGCTTCAATGGCGACGGCCAAAACCTTCAATTAGAAGCTTTGGGAACAAGTCTGCACAACAATGGATGATGTCACTGTGGCTACTGGTTTAAACATCTATTATATGAGTATATCCCTTATAGTCAGCAGGCTCCAGAAATCACAACCCTTTCATTTTTGGATTATGTGGAACAGCTGAATCAGCTTTACAGTCCTCTGGTTTCGTGTGGCACACCACTGTGTACGCTTCGTTTTCACAGCATAAACTACAAGTCCAACCGAGCCATAACAAAGCATTTGTTTTCTCTGTCTGAATCAGTGGTTTGAAGAAAGTAGTTTAACCTTTTCTGTATTAGAGGTAGAAACTCAGCAGCGTGTTTCAATTCAAAGAGCTGTGTTTAAAAATGGGCGCGGCGGTATTTCACACTGAAGTGATGCAAAAAGATCAAACACAATTTATCAGAAACTTATGGAAACATTTATGGGCCAGTTTAACGCTGATGTGGAGTGAGAGGAGGTTCTGTGCCCCTGTGATGTTAGAAATATAACGTTAAATCAAGCTAATGGCGAACAGTTCCTCCATTTCCTCACGGCAGTAATTAAATTCAGTTAAGATTCATTCCGCAGCACAACACACATCGTTTCAAACTCCTGATAAAACACCAGCAGCACTGAATAGAATGTGCACAAACATCTACGGTAAGTGGAGGGGACTGTAATTACTGCAGGTCCTTCTGACTTCCTGGTAGAAAAGAATGAACTAATAGCTCGCTGATGGCCGAGGAACTCGGTCCCGGTGTCTCTAATCAGACTCACTCACACACGATTGTTGTGCGAAAGTTTGAGATGCTTTGATTCTTATCGTCATCCGAGCGATTTCATAACGTCTGCAGGTTAAAGATTCGGCGTTACCGACTGCTGGGAAAGCATTCTGCCTCATTGGCTGCTTGCATTTGTGTGGTCTCACTTTTTTGGTCACAAACCAAACGCGGGCTATAATATTGATCAGCTGGTGGATCAATAGCTCTGCCTGACCCTGTATAATTCCTGCTATGAAGAACTTGATCCACAAAGTTCATGTTAATAAAATTTCCACCATCCAAAACAAAGATTGAGATTTGGTTGAGAATGAAACCGGTGGACCCGTTTGGACTCTGGAAGCAGTTAGGTCAGCCTGAATGGTGTTACAATTAATTTCACAGTAACCAGTAAATACTCGTAGCCAGAACACATATTTCTACCTGGCAACTGGTGGTTGCCAAAGAATGGCCGGAGGGTCTCTAGGCGTGTGTGACTCTGGTCATCGGATCAGTGGATGGATCCCAACGGATTTTGTGAATCTATCTAACCTTCACAACATCTCAGTACAGAACACAGAGATTATAGTAGAGCTGCTTGACTACGGCAAAAAATCATCTGAAAGTGGATTAACGAGATTCCACACAAACATGCAACGGAGGATAGAAAGGCGGTGACGTCCAGCTGGACCAGAACCCTCTGGGGCTCTGCATCCACACAGATTTTCATTTTGTGTCCATTTCAATTCGTTTCAAACTCAGTTCAATTCCGTAACTGCTAATCCCACAGAAGTAGAAAGGAAGCTGGGGAACGGTGGCACAGGACAGGTCTCCGTCCTAAAGATGGACCCACCCTGTGTCCTCATCGGACCATGAAACAAACATCTTTGCTCGTCGTCATCCCCGTGTCTGCTTCAACCAGATGTTTCTTCCAGTTAAAAGGAAATTTTTACATCATTTCCTTGTGGATTAATAAAACATTCTGATTGTGATTGATCCACTTTCACCCAGAGCTGGCTCATGAAGCGTTGTTTGACTGCTGGTTTTCTCCCGATTACTGGAGGTTCTTTACCTACAGTACAAAGAGCCTCGAGTTAGCTGTTGTGATGATTTGGTGCTATATAAATAAACATGAACCGAACTTGACATTAGCAACTCTGTTTCTCTAAGCAGTACCTCCTCTTCTTCACAGAGGAAAAAAAATAACCTTAAAACAGTAATTTGGGCTTAAAGCTATTTACTTTTTCCAGTTTACAAAGCAGAGAATGAACAGAGGAGCTTTCATTACGAGATTCTTTCCCTGCTTTAACTAAAGCACTTCCAGACAACACATCTTAGTTGCAACACGCCCTGAGGTGATCTGTGCACTTGTATGTATGTGAGAGAGCCAGAAAATGCAGAGATCACAAAGGTTATTATAGTGTAACACTGTAAAATGCTCCTGTTAGAGGGAGATGTCGATTCGCCTTCATCTAGGTCTCAATAGGGGACGATGACTGTTCACGTGTGTGGAAACTAACACAGGTACTGTGTAACACACAGAGTGAGATCCATAACTATTAACTTTTTGCAACT
Source organism: Hemichromis elongatus (assembly GCA_015108515.1). Taxonomy (NCBI): domain Eukaryota; kingdom Metazoa; phylum Chordata; class Actinopteri; order Cichliformes; family Cichlidae; genus Hemichromis; species Hemichromis elongatus. Next base: position 16,585 of record VUQR01011454.1, read on the forward strand.
TCACTTCTCTGTAACTTGGTTAGTGAAATGCTTGAAAAGAGACTCCCAGCTGATCTCTGCAAGGCTTCACCTTCGGCTAACTGGAGTCGCTGAACTGGACCTCTCGCCCATGTTTGTGCTGCTGGAGCCTTGTGCAGCATTTTAAAGCAATTATCTGACAAATTATATGCCCTGCTGTGTGGTACGGCCTGTCAAAGAAGTCTGGGCTCCAGCGTTAGTGAGTGACACTTCAGTGTTTCATTAGCCCGTTACTTAGCACCAAGTAGCAGGTCTGCAAGTTGCAACCATATACTTTGTCAACACAGTCGGCTAACCCTGGGTGACACACTCGCACTCAACCCTGCGGCGTAAAAATGGCCACTGAAAGCAAACTGTGGAGCTGACGTGTGCGCTTAAACACCACAAGTCAGAAAAAAACTGAGACTCAAGTGTAGACTTTCAGTTTTACATTTGAGGATTTAACATAAATATTTCATTAACTTTTTGTGAGTTTGTAATGCTTCACAACCCAAGTGTGAAACTGAAACGTCCAGCAGAAGAGATTTCTGCCGAGGACAGTCGGAGTGTGGCTGTCCCCGTGGGGGCGCTGCACACCTCCCAGTCCTCCAGAGCTACCGTCCTGCAACTTTTAGATGCATCCCTGCTCCAACACAGCTGAATCAAATGGTTTGATGACCTCTTCAGCAGGCCATCAAGTTTGGCAAAGGCCTGATAACAAGCCTTTCATTTGATTCAGGTGTTGGAACAAGGTTCCTGTGGTCTGAGATTGATTTGCGTTGCCCATGAGCCAGTAATAATGCATCTGTAGTAGCTGCGCACACATCCTTCAGCTTTCTGTCCAGCAGTCAGCAGCAGGAAACAATGGCCTCTAAAATAAAGTCTTTTATGTCAGCTACATTGTGCTGCTGTAAGTCAAATAACCATTTCCCTCGAGGTTATGGAAAAACAAAGAGTTTCTTCTGTGTGTCTGTGTTTATGTACAGACTTATGTACACAAATAAAAGCCCGGTGGGCAGCTGACTGTACGGCGCAGGACAATCGAGGACATGACCACAACACGGGCCTCCGTTTGGAAGCTGTAATGTCAGCAGCACGGGAGAGGATGAGTCTAAACACGGACGTATGGTCTGAATATGACAAGTTTACTTTTTTAAATGGCACGGCAGCCTCTGTCATACACAACAAGGCCAGAAATGAACATCACGGAGCATTTTCCACCCCGAGGTTCAAAATATTTTAGTGGAAGGATTGTAAGCATTGCATTGGGCCAAAACTTGACACATCTGTACCACAGCTGGAAATAAAGAGCAGACAGTTTCCTGAAGTGGCTGCAGTGAAGGAAAGACACAGTCAGACACAGTATGAGGTAAGTAAGGATGATCTGAAGGCAGATAAAATAATCAACGCTCAACGTATTTGGCGCCAGAGTCTGATAATGAGGCATAAGAGCTAATTTGGTTTCACCCCATTCTTTCCTGGTATTCATTTCTGTTTGAGAAAGACTTTCTCTCCCAGCCGAGGTGGAGCCGCGGTGGAGGTAAGCGATCATGCGTGTCTTTTTAGCAAGATCACACAAAGACTTCCAATGTGCGCGTCCAACTCGGTCTCGTGCCAGTTTGTGAAACGGTGCCGGGCGCTAATCTGTTCACTCCTGTCTTTGGAAATGAATGATCCCTTATTTTCCTCCCTGTCTGCTTTCGTGTGAACTGAGCTGTCGACGTGAACTTAATATTTTCCACCTTCAAAGGGAAAATGATAACACTGGGTGTGAAGTGACTCATTACGCGGCTCGTGCTAGAAGTAATGGGAGGAGTCTTTGTTATTTTTACACTTTGTATTACAATAAAAACAACACGCTGTAGAAGTTAAACGGGCTAGCTCCCCCTGAATCACTGCACTTACAAAGTGATGTACACAAACAAACACACTATTTTTTTCTGGTTATTTCACATTTTGCAGATATGAGGCTTTAGCTCAGTGAGCTAAAGTTGGATATTATGTCAGAAATGTCTAAATGACTAATAAGTCACGATGTAGCTGCATCTCAGCAAGTCTGCAAGGATTCGTCCACTTTATTCAGCTGTACTTACCACTGAGGAAACAACGCAACTTCTGCTACCAAGTACAGAAGAGTGAAGTCATGAAAAATCAGATTTACTGATCATTTTACTTCACATGCCCAAATAAAAGTCTGAAACATCCAAAGAGCTATAAAATCATCTGGTTTCCTACTATCCAGGCCTGTGTGTGTGTGTGTTCCTGTTTATGTGTCATTGTGGGGACCAAAAATTGGACTTTACTATGCTTATGGGGACCAACAGGAACAAAGTCGTGTTTGAAGGCATTTTTTAAGACTCAAAATGTGGTTTCAGTGTCAGGGTTACGATAGGGTAATGGTTGGGTTAGGGTACGGGGCTAGGCCAGGTAAGGGAAGCATTATGTCAATTAGTTGTCCCCACAAAGATATGAAAACACGGTCTGTGTGTGTGTGTGTGTGTGTGTGTTGTGGTCAGTTGGCGCCAGCTCCCAGGATTGCTCAGATGGGAAGGAAGCGCTCGGATTGGCAGAAATACTTTATTGTTGTCTTGATCCCGATAAGCGGTTATTAATTAGCCGACTGGACAAACACAATAATACAATAGAGTCCGATAGAGCTGCTGTAGGGAAGGGGGGGCTGTCTGTGTGCCAACTAAGACACACAACCAGATGGTCTGCAGATGTGTGTGTGTGTGTGTGTGTGTGTGTGTGTGTGTGTGTGAGTGAGTCTTTTGTTCACTGTCCAATACAAGAAGCTAATAAAGACAGAAGCGAGAGTGATGGTAAAAATAAACCGACAGCTGCATCGTTGTGTGCAGAGGAATCTGACTTTACAAGTTCAACTCTTTGATGCTCTGAATGATTCAGCATTGATATTGGAGCGATCACTGGGATTGCATGCTTTTGACACACGTAATCGATTTTTCCTGCCAAAGGTTTTAAAAAGCAGCACGTCCAGATGACTTTAAACGACGTCAGCAGCGACTCGAAACGGTAAAACAAGCCTTCGTGCTCCACTTCAGGCCTTCAGGAGCAGTTTTCCCTCCTGAAAACGGAGCTGTCGTGTTTAGAGTGAAAAACAGAAGAAAGTCGAATAAAACTGCCTCTAACATATCTGTTTATGTTTATTACAAAGAAAAGGCCGGCTCTCCTATGTTCTAAGGGAAAGAAGCCTCTGAGGACTTTTAAAAAGAGTCCAAAAAATAAATAATGAATCAATCATCAACAGAGGGATGAAATTCTCCTGAAACAGCAAAGCAAGCGATAACAAAAAGGAAAAAAATAAATAAATCCACGAAAATGATAAATAGCGCTAGACGGTTATCAGCATGTTTAATTTGGCATCACCGAGCCTCTCTTCTACATACTGATAGGTCACAACATAATAAAAAGAGTGCAGCTGAGGACACATTCATCCTGAGCCCTTATCACACTCAGAACAAAAGTGCCTTATCTCACTCATTTGCTAATATTTCTCGGCTCGATGGGCGCTTTGTTACCTCATTGTGGCGTTAAAGTCCGTGAGCGAACTAAATCAGACTGACTTTTATGTTTTCCACCTGTGATCATCTTCACAATCTGGAACCCAAAAAAATGAGCTTTAAGAACATGTAAAACAAACATTTCCTGACACAAGTCTGGCTCCGAGGGTCCAATAATAAATGCCAGTTAACTCACGTCTACACCCGAACACGTCGATGTCGGGATTGATAAGGCTCGAAAATATGGGAAACTAAAGTTTACAGTCGCATGTGAAACTGCACAGTTTAGCACGGTGTAGAAAGAATTTGATAGATGCAGCTGACTTTGTGTCTGTCAGGCTTTCACCACAAGTTCAAACATCCGCTAAACTGGATAAAACCATGAAGGAGCGATTATGAATATTCAAATAATAGCTATGAAAAAAAGCACATCTGCTGTAGTACTACGT
>VUQR01011454.1:20571-30831 GCA_015108515.1 Hemichromis elongatus
CGCCTCAAGGTGCTTTATATTGAAAGATAGACCCTACAATAGTACATACAGAGAAAAACCCAACAATCATATGACCCCCTATGAGCAAGCACTTTGGCAACAGTGGGAAGGAAAAACTCCCTTTTAACAGGAAGAAGCCTCCAGCAGAGCCAGGCTCAGGGAGGGGCGGGGCCATCCGCTGCAACCGGTTGGAGAGAGAGAAGGAAAACAGGATAAAGACATGCTGTGGAAGAGAGACAGAGATTAATAACAAGTATAGTATTCAGGGTCACCTGGTCCAGCCCTAGCTAATGCTTTAGCAGCTAGCTGCACTCAATCAGACAAGAAGACCAGATGATGGATTGAAAGTTCAGTTACATGGTGGAAAAGCAGGACTTCCAGTAGCTGCTTCAGTTTAGCTACAGCAGTTAGTGGCTCTTCCTCTGATCCATCACCAGATGATGACTCCTATGAGTGTCACAGACTTTTCTTCCAGTGGTTTATTTTGCTGTTTTTTCGTTAACTTTGGAAAGATGCCCAACGTATCCATGGTAACCTGAACATCCAAACATTACCACGGATACTGTGAGCATCTTTCCGTGCTAACTGTAAGCAGCAGGAGTCTGTTGGTCTCGTCTATAAATACCACGTCGGCTTTTGCTTTTCCTTTTTCGGGATTATTAATTGCGTGGGACCGGTCTGCAGCCCTTTCTCATGGTGAACATGACTTCTCAAAGCTAATCTCCTCCACTGCTGTCATGCGGGGGCCTCCACTAGAACCAGGTCAGTGACCCACACCGGGTCCTGACCTTTGGTCTGAGGCAGCACATCCTCAGCCGTGACCCGGCTGTCGTGGCTCCTCTTGAGGCAGCTGATATATAAACGCAGCGCTGCTCGGCTGACATGTCTTCTGAGGCAGAGACACTGATGTAAGCCCGACTGGGTGGTCCTTTCTGCTCTGTCCGTCTGTCACTCAGTCTCTGTGTACGCTTTCAATATCCTTTTCTAACACAACTTTTCCCTATGAGCAAAAAATACTATGAAAACAGAGCTTTACTTGCTCACTTTAAGAATATCTGCCCTACTTTCTGCTCCCAACAGCCACATTCTGCCATCTAATACAATGTTGGCCTGGGCCGATGTTAAATATGATAATATGAAACCAAAATGAAAACTCGGGGTGTCTGCGGTTGAGTTTTGCTGCTGCCCACACTGCTGCTCCTCCAAGAACAATCCTGGACTTAATTAAATGTTTTTCCTACAGGGACTAAAAGGCAAAGCTAGAGTTATTGAACACGTTTCACACTGACCGCAAATCAGTCAAAAAGACTTTCAATACCTTCTCATGTTCTCACCTCTTCTGACGAGGAGGCAAAACTCAAGAAAAGCCTCGGAAGTGTAAAGTTTCCCTGGTCACTGCTTTTAGACAACGTTCCTCAACCTGGAATAAACCTTGGTACCATTTTCAGAGGCAGATTATTTTACAGTCTAAACTGAGCAAATACTCACACAGGGGGGAGCAGTCGGACGACAGTCATGCACAAAAATCATTTTGAATAGATTCTGGAGAGAAAAGGGAACAATGAACACACACATGATCCCTCTTAGACGGGCAGATGTGGCCACGCTGCACTTTCTCTCCTTCGCTGTCAGACCAACAGCCTGACACTTTGCAAAAGACGTGTGCTTGTTTTCAGGCACAGAATGAGATCAGGAATAATGGATGGGCATCAGCTCCAAGTTTTCCGAGCCTCTGGAGTCGTTTTCCTTTTATCAAAGCCTGCTGGGTTTTCTGAGGGCTGCGCATTGCAGAACAATGCAAAGCATTTTTCCTACCCTGGGGTAGGACTCCATAAAAAGGATGCACAGAAGCATCTGCTTCTCCTTCAGGGCTGGGATTGTGCTATGTGTGTGTTGGTTTAGCGTTCGGTTTGCAGTTTGGGGGGGATTCGGATATTTTAAAAACAAAGTGGTTTTACACATTTACTGACACTCGTTATGCTCACAGCAGAGATCATCACGGTTCAGCAAAGTTTAATAAAACTAAAAAAAACTAAGAGCTGCAAAATGAATGAACGGCAGAGCTTTTCAGGTCAGACCTGCTCCGCTCACAGAGGGGGAGGCTGTGAGCTGAAGCTTCAGATATTTGCCTCCCAGTATGCAGTTATTCATTTAAAAAAAAACTGGCATGGAGGTGAGAACAAATCTGTTTGTAGAGAAGAATAAAACTGAGCTCTGTGACCTCAGTGAGTTTTTGGCCTCGGTGCTAATTTGCGTCTATTATACAGAGCAGGATGGAGATTCTGGAAGATAGGGTCCAGATGGAGGAGTCTGCCTAACTGTGTGACACACAGGTAACATCTGCCGCCATAACAGCAAGATGGTGAGACTGCAAAAACTTAAAGATCCAAAACTGTCCGTAGGGTGAAGGGATGCAGGGTGATGAGAAGGCGTAGTGAACCGGATTCGTCTATTTGTCTTTATTTTCTGCTTTTCATCTTTTCAGCACTTTTAGTTGCATCTTTATTGTATGAAAAGTGTTTTATAAATAAAGTTTGGATTGATTCACAAACCAAGGGATGAAATAACAGAGGCTATATCCGTCTATTATGTACAGTCATAGCTCTACTTTTCACATTTCCAGTAAGCGACGCAGTGAAGAACCGGATCTAGCTGTGAAGTCAGTGTCCAAAGGTAACTGTGATCTTCACACTCATTAATTCACACTTTATTCATGTTTTTGGTTTAATCCCAGCAAAAACGACGTTCTCATTGTCACAGACAAATGTGAGGGTTGGCATCAGCCTGTCGTGCCATTTTGTGTCATTTGTGCCAATTTAGTTAAAAAAAAAGAAAGAAAGAAAGAAAAGAAGCTTAAAACAGTTTAATCATAAAATAACAGAGTGGGTAAAGAAGCAGCAAGTGAATGGAAGCTAGAATCTGATATTTCACCGATTAAATAGAAATCTTCTGTCTTCTCCCTTTTTGTCTCCTTCACACACACTCAGGAAACAACAGAGGAGGAAGGAAAAACAACAAAATGCACACAGAGCATCCTAACGACCGGCGGCCACAATAGAGCCATTCTCTGCCTGTGAATGCACCTCGCCTGCAGGATGGACACACACACAGCAGAACACGCTCACTTCCAAAGCAGCGATTGTCCAAAGCCTGCAGCTCGTTCACGAGCACGCACTCAGATGTTCAGAGTCCCACGTACGTCCCCGCTGACAGCACCAGAAAAGAAACACACAAACGGACAAAAGGCAAAAAGAGTCGTTTCCTGAACAATCGCACAATAACACGGAGCTGCCCGGGAGGACTGGAGCGATATATGGGAAAGTGATGTTGGAAAAATGTGATCCGACTTTTTTTCACTGGAAAATTTTTTAATTCGTTCACATTAGTTTGATTTGATGGGCGGATGTGGGGTTTTTTTTTCCAATATTGGTGTTCAGAATGAAAGCTGGCAGCTCTTTTATCACGTGCACGGCCTTCATACTGAAACAACTGGGATCCGTTTCGTCCTACACTCGCTTCTACGCTACGTCTTCGTCTCTGCCTCTTTTCCAATGAACAAGAAGAAAATGGATCAAGTCAAAGGGAGAAAATCAGGTGTTACAGAACAACAATCTCCATGTATTCAACACAGAAACAGAATTTAAGCTTAAGGTGCCAGAGGCTTCATTTATCAAACAGGAGAGTCGCCTCCTGCTGGTCATTGCAAAGAACCTCACTTCGTCATGGCCTTCACTTTTCCCCGAATGTATGCTGAACTTTGACACTTATGAGTTTTTTTAATCCTTGGATCCATCTGATGTCATAGAGATCAGACAGTCCCAGCAGAGAAGCCCCGCCCACCCGCTGCTTTAACTTTCTGTTTATGCCAACGAATAAGAAGAAAGTTGAATTAAAGGGGGTGGAGCTAATGCTGCTCGTGCCTGCACCAGTGCAGAATAAAGATGAAAAAGGGTCAATTTGAAACTGTGAAGCATGCAAAGTTACTCTGGAAGAGTCCAAGAATAAAAGCACGGAGCTGAATTGAGAAATTGAAATTCCCTTTAAGGCAGCCATTACCCTCAGACTCCCCAGAGCTCAGCGAACAGCACAAATTACATAAAAGGCTGAACTGACTGTGGTTTCTGGGTCAGCGTACTGTAAATACGCCTGCACAGTGGTGGGTATAAGAACCCTCTCCGTACGTTCTGCAGGGCTGAGAACTTTCCCAGCACTGAGTCAGTGAGCGCATTACGCACAGCGGCCCGCTCTCGCTGTTTATGTCTCCCTTATTCTGTAGAGCTGTGCTGTGTGGTTTGTGTCCTTTATGGCACTGCTGCACTGAAAGGTGGGGAATTTCTCAGCTTCACAAAAAAAAAGGTGTGTTTGTGTCTCTAAAAACAAAAGAGTCCAGACAGCTGGAAGTCTGTGGGCCGCAGAGGAAGAACGAGAGGTTTGTTTAATGATACAAAACCCTTCACGGATGAAGACGAGGATATTTTTCTGGGCTCTTCATCAACGTCTGCATATTTGTGTGTGTGTGTGTGTGTGTGCGTGCGTGCGTGCGCAGCGGTTTCAAAGATTTCTGACGTTTCCATCGCGGCCCTGAATGTTTTATTTTGTGATGCTAACCCGGGGATCAGCCTAAACAGGCATCAGCGGGACGATGAAACTATGAGCAACTTAAAAAAAACTTCACCTGCCATCATTCATTCAACAAGCCCACTGCGGTGGGCGGGGACTTCTCCGCCCATCTGGGCCCCCGCTGTGACGGTGCACATTTAGTTTAAGCTTGCAAAATGAGGAAAGGAGGGAACGCTCCTCTGAGACTGAGTGGAGCTGAAAAAGTGGTGAGAAGGGACATCACCGGTTTATTTCAACCTGACAGGTTTTTGCTCTCAGCTATGCAAAAGTGGAAGCATTTAAAAGTCTGAGTTTGAACCAATGGTTGCACAGATTTCGAGCACATTGAAGGGAACAGCTGGTAAAAACGTTCAGATAGCACTTTAAGCGAGCAGCATAGAAACGAAGAGCACACGGACTGTGTGTGTTTTCCTTCTTCTCTGCGTCTAACCTTTTGTGTTAAAGAGACAATAGCAGAGAATAAAAGAGAGCGAGTGGAGGGGCGACACGGCGGAGAGTGGGATCAAACCAGGACCCCTGCGGCGAGAACTCACGGAGCCGCGCTGCACCAAGCAAGCCATAGAAAAACAGCCTTTGTGACCTGCGTGTTTAATATGCAACCAAACTCACTCCAGCTCTCAGCAATTTCCAAAACCACAGACCCAAAACTGCCCCAAAGTAGACCTATTATTAACTGCGTCCGACCAAAATGGGATTAAATGAGGGAGAGTAGTGGCGCTCCCTCGCCACAGGAAAGCACTTCAGGCCGCAGAAGATGCCTCCTGGACAAAAGGTATTTCAGGCATGTCCCGCTGAAAGCCGACCCCGGTGCAGATCCATAACATGCTGGATAGATTAATTATGCCATGTGGCCGGGAATGCCCCACGACCACAGGAGCTACGGGAACCTGTGGGGTGAGTGCTCCCCTGACAAGTGGCAGAGAATGAACAGCTTATCGACATTTAAGCTCATTTTCAGGCTTTTTTCCCCACAACACGAAAGCCGAGTCCTAACTAAGTTTATCATTTTGGCTTCCAACGATTATTAAAACGAGACAATGAAGAACAAAACGTCCTTTAAAGCCCACCGGGCTGAGGCAGGGTTAGTTTATCTACCTCACATCCTCTGGAAAACAAACACATTTCTTCTTTTTAATAAATGCACAATTTTTTTACAAGTCGGAGTAATTTTCTGGATTAATCATCATCTTAATATTAACCAAAAATCTTATCCTGAAGTCATAAACACAGCACAGGTAAAACTAACGAGGGCGGGGCAGACACAAAGAAAGAAAAGTGATAAAGGTGAACAGAAAAGTCAAACACAGAAAACCTTTTCAGCAGAACTAGGACAGGAAGAAAGGAATCGCACAGATGTGGATGTAAGAACCTTGAACGCGGAGCCAAACGGTCAGAAACACCTCGTCAGGGCGGCCTGTGGCGCAAACCTCAGGAGCTGCTGGGATTTCTCTGCTTTAGTACAAACGAATGAAAAACCTGATCGGGGAACTTTATGGAGTCTTGCTTTGGGAATAATCAAACTGCAGCTCAGCATCAAATCCAGACAGAAAGTGCAGACGGGGCTTCCAGCGCGTGGGTCCATGGAGGCCTAATAAACGCGGTGGGAAGCTTGGGTTTCTTTAATATCAGTAAAGTCAAATAAAAGAGAAAATGTCATGTCATTTCTTTCTTTCATTAGCAGTGCAGAGCGAGTGCTGCTGGATCCGGGTGTAACCCTTCATGTTGCTCTATCGTCTGTGACGCGTTACATAAGGAGCTGCCTTCTGTCTGCCTCATGATTCATCACCGTGGCGATTAACATCACTGATGTCCACTTCCATCCAGGGCAGGGATGAAACGGTTTGAACTGAATTAGTAAACTGCCCCAGTTATCGTCGACACTAACCGTGACAGGTGCCCATTTCCTGGATCCTAAAGATAAAATCGTTCGTTTGCTTCTTTTGACACATCGAAGTAAAAAGTGCAGAAATACTGAGTTTACTTAAAGCTGCGGTCAGCCATTCATTTTCTGTAAGCAGCACGGGAAAGCATTATGTCACTTAGATGTCCTCACTAAGAAATGACAACGAGCCTGTGTGTGTGTTTGAGAGCTTTGATTGGCTCAGACAGACTTTCTAATTTGCAAACACAATTGTACGATAACAAAATACAAATCTACACGAAGCTTTTATTTGACCTTTGACCTGCTCCGTGCATAAACATCTCGTCACGTCCCCCCCGGGATGAAGACTAATGTGGGCCGTTACCGTGAGTTAGGACTCGAGGGCCGTGGGTCTGGTTCTTTGGGCCGGGCCGCACACAGAAGGAGACTTTCCATCACTTTTAATGGAGGAGCTGACGTCGCGCGTCAACTCTAGATGAGCGACGTTGCCTTTTTGCTTCGTCGCTCGTTAACTTTTTCTATCCTCAGGGGACACGTTTACGTTATCGCAGGGAAAAATGAGACAGACCCATCAGGAGTGCTGAGAAATGTGGTTGGAAACTCCCTCCTAGTCCCTCAGGTTCTCGGACAATTTAGGAGAAGATAAACTTTATTTAGCCCCCAAATTCATGTGAACAGCAGCCAAACCGTTAAACCTACTGTAGCTACGAGTACAGCAGACATACATGTGGATTATTCCACATCTGAAACAATCCCAGCTGCCTCCCTCAGCATCAGCACATTAATTTTTTATACGATAAATTTTGTATTGAGTTGAATGAAGCCACGTGACACGTATTACTATGAAGATTTGGGCCTTTCAGGCCCTCAGAGTTGAACTTGTTCCTAAACTTGTGTTTTTTTGTTCCAGCGTTTTTTAGTCCTTTGAACTTTAGAAGTTCAGCAGATCCACGTGAAACCTTCAGGGCTGAAAAACACATTAAAGTTCTGTTAGAAAGTGAATCCACTTCGATCTCCGCTCCAGGCGTCACGACCTAAGACTAACTCTTAGTGTTGGGTGGTGTCTTTGTCCCGTCTCCGTCCCCTCACCTCTGGGGGCAGCGGGTGATTGCCCCTCGCCGAGTCTGTTTCTGACGGAGGTTTCTTCTTGTAAAACGGGAGTTTTTCCTTCCCACTGACGCCAAGCGGTTGCTCACAGGAGGTCGTCTGATTGCTGGGCTTTTCTCTGCATCCGTGTCACTCAGCTACCTCCACGACTCCGACCTCCTTATGAGGCCTTCACACAAACGTGGCTGTTATCTCTCAGTGACAGAGCACAGCGGTAAAGGACACTTTGCATGTAATGAGGAGACACAGGAGGAATATAATGTAGTGAAGGACACACACACACACAAGCAGACATGCTGATGGATCAGAAACTGATTTTCAGCATCTCCACTGAACAAGAAAAAAACCTTGATCCAAGTAAGTTCCTCCTCAGGGAGCCTGAAGCAGCCGTCCTGTCCAGCAGCAGCCCAGCACACTCACAGGTTATACGAAGGAAGTCAGCATCAAAGCCACAAAGAGCAGAATGGAAAACAGACCCGAAGTTCAGACGCATGCATGAGCTGGATCAAATCAGAGCGTTACATCCACGGAGAACAAGAAGCACATTCCAGCGATCCATCTGAGATGCTGCAAAGCTCCATCAAACACACAGAGGATCGTAACGCCGCACAGCACGGATCCTTTGACAGATTACACCTTCAGTCCAACAGGAAGAACACTGTACGCCACGTCCTGTCACACTGTGAAGATCTGCTCGTGTCATTCCCAGAAGTGGAAACGTTACAGAGGCGAAGCATCCGTGCAGGATGAAACACTTCGTGTGGTTTTCTCATTTCTAGACAGGTTTCTGGAGGTCCACCTGTGGAACCTGTGTGTCTTTGTCTCCGCCTGTATTAGCAGCGTGCTGCCCGAGATCAGAGTTCGCTCTCACTTTTTCTCACTTATTTTCATTTTAATTATATTTAACGTTCACCAAACTCGTGAGTAAAAGCGATAAATTGAGGATAGTTGAAGGCCAGGACAGGCTAGTATAGGTGCTGCTAGAGTTCTGGGCGATGCTGACTCACACGTGACTGCTGCAGGTTCGCTAATAACGTCATTTTCTCCTTTAAATAAATGTTATCTGATCGTCGCTCCGCGGGGCGCTGCAACGTGCTCTGATTACATCGTGTTTTCTGATTCGAGTGCCCGCTGGGTTCAGCGCGTCTGTCGGCCTGTTTGTCTCTGGATGTTTCATCAGATTTCGCTGCTGCTCATTTTAAATGTTCCAGCCTGACGAAAACAAAAAGCCTCCATCACGAGTGAAAGTGGGTCTCTTCCTTAGCGCTGCAGCCCGGCTTTGAACTTCACTGCTCTTTGGCCGGCAGCCATCAGATAAGACTTTTTATCAGGAGCCGATGTTGACTCAACTCATGGAGAGATGTGTCGCTCGGCTTGACTCCGCTTTTAAGAACACGAGTAAAAAGCCCGCTGCGCGCTCGCTGATCTCCATCTCTGGGCCACAACCTGCTGTCAGTTTTCCTCCGTTCCACCGCTGCCATGAGCTTTCCTTGTTTTTACTCCCTCCACTCAGCAGCCAGCGTGATACAACCGACGGGGAGTCAAGTAGCTTCAATGGGCTCCACTCAGGAGGTTTGCAGATACCTGCACATTTAATGGGCTCTTCCTCAACTTTCCTTTAAATGAAACTATTACATTTTGCAGAAACAAGTTATTTGTGCTCATTTTTAGTAAACCTAAAGAGACTTAAAGAGTCTTCACAGTTTAATCCGTCAACTAATCTCACTATGAGCCTCTTATAAAAATATAAAGGAATAAAGGAAATGCATTAAACACTGGAAACTAGAATGATACCAAAGCCAGTACTCTGCAGTGATCTGACCTGCAAATGTCATGTGTTCTTCCTTCATCTCTCCACCAGGTTTCATCAAATTCAGCTCAGACTCACGGAGGCCCAGGAAAGCAACCCTACCTTTTGTTTGTTTGTTTGTTTTAAAGTCCAATTAGTTTTTGTCTCCTGATTTAAAAAACTTTGGACAAAGGTCAGCAGTTACGTCCCGTCATCACTGAGGACTGTGGGGGTTTTAAACAGGTGTCAGCAGGTGACTTACCTGTTGCAGAGCAAACACTTGTAATGTTCAGCTACTTGGTTAAGTTTATTAACAGGTTTTCATGCAGCTGTGGTCCTCTTCTATTCAGCAGTCAGTCAATCGGGATCTATTGTTCTTGAGAATCATTCACCTTGAGTTTGGTTTGGTTTTTAGACCGACTCATTGGTATAAATGGGAAGCGATTAGATGGCTCAGTAGAACGAGCTGATGACGTTTTATTGTCGAAGGCAGACAAGCACAAAAAGTGACCCCTGCGAGTTCCCACGAAGGCCCAGCAAAGCAGAAGAATCTCAAATCAACACGTCAGAGGTGATGAGCTGAGGATTGTTGCACTTTAATAACACAAATAGATCATTTTCTCAAATCAACGCATCGAATTGTTTCAGCACAGAATATAAAAAAGGTCAAAATAAGCTGCTGTGTTTTCGGTCCATTTGGTGTGAACGAGCTCCCACGCAGCGCACACAGGTGGCTCGTATCTGCACGGCAGCAGCAACGCAGTTTGAGAGGCAACACAATGACACAAAGCAGCCAGGAAACAACAAACACACACACAGAGGACAGGAAGCAGCAGCCCCACGGTCCGACTGTACAGCGGGG
>VUQR01011455.1:0-13258 GCA_015108515.1 Hemichromis elongatus
GTGCATATTAGTAAAATTTAGTAAAATTCTGGTAAATTTGCAACTATATATTTTACAGTATATTAATGTGGAGAAAACCCTCAAAAGTGTTTCTGTTGACTAGAGATTTTTCATGTTATTTTACAGTTCATTAAGTCTGGTTTTTTGTAATTTTATAAGCAGTAACTGAAAAATAACAGGAAAATTGTAAATTACCCTTTCTCAATACTGTAAATAATTATTTTAATTGCATCAACCAAACAGAATAATTAGAATTGGGTAGTTACTTCTAATCTACAAACCACTGGAATTATATTATAGAAATTTAAAGTTTTATGGAATTCTTCCTGTGCTGTTTTTCTCTATTTTCAACATTGTTTTCTGATGTAAAAGATGACCTTGTTTTCACATCTACACTGATGCTCATTGAATCCATTCTAATTAAATTCATTGTGGCGGGTGTGGTCTGTGGCTCAGCTGCAAATGAGGGGTGGTGCAGTGGGTTTAGGGGGCAGTGCCAGGGGATCATGGTCAACACAGCTAGAAGTCATCACCTAGTCATGCTTCCTGTATTTCAGTAACTGGAAAAAATGGGCGGTTCGGTCAGCCTTCTTTCCGGTGTTGCGCCAGCCCCTAAGCAGAGGTCACTATCATCAACTAACACTTTTTTCTTAGCTATATTCCTGCAGATGCCGGCTGCGGACACCGCACCCTACTGACTGTGAGCAGCTTGGCATAGTGCTGGTGGTATAACATAGTATAGTATGTACTATAATAATATTAACAATTGCTGCACCTGTAAGAAAAAAACCCCTCAAGCATATAGCACCTGGAACACAAAACTGAAAATGCACAAATACAAAAATCATGTCTTCTTGTGGTGTGTGTGTGAGAGTGTGTGTGTGCGTGTGTGTGAGACAGAGAGGGAGCACGTGAGTAAGTGTCTTTGTATGTGTCTTTCAGGTGGGAAAGGTGGAAGCCACAATAAAGCCTCAAGATTACGGAAGACCATAGGCCACACATTTCAACGAAATCTGTGCATCTATCTGAGCAAGAGAGAAGACCACCCCCAACCAAAAAGCAAGACTCCCAGAGAACCAGAAGCAACAGGCAGCTGACCTTGCTAGTGTCATTGTCTGATGATCTAGTGTTTATATTTTGATTTTTTTATATTCTGTGATTTTCTCATGATTTAGTCTTTTGTATTTTCTAGCTCTCTAATTTCTTGTGTGTTTAGTGATTTCTAGTTTTTAGGTTTTGTTCCTGTGCCTCCCTTGTTTAGTGTGTTATGTCTCTAGTGTAGGTTTAGTTCTGTCTTTATGTTTATTTATGTTCCCCAGTCAGTCGTGTCTCCAGTTTCTTCGTGACTAGTTCTGTTTCCCATTTTTCTTTCCTAGCTTCCAGTTATTATGTTTTGTTTCCTGTATTTTGCATTCAAGTTTTCACAACACAATAAAAGCTGCCTCTTTTAGTTAATTCCGCCATGTACAAGTCCTGCATTCGGGTCCTTCATTCTTGCCTGCCACGCAGCTTACCATGACAGAACATCACGACCATGACATGAAACCAGTGGACCTTGTCCATATCCAAATCCTGGTGAGGTGAAGACAATATCTGTTCTGTTAAACGCCATCAAGGCGATCCTCAAGGGATCCCTGTCCAGCCGCCTGTTCCCACTGGAGCCTCCAGAAAGCTGGTCCAGCACTACCTTGTCTTTGCTGGAGAGTCCGTCTAGCCGTCACCCGCTCATTTGCCCTGGAACAAACAAGTCCCCTTATCCCAGGGAAGGAGAATCCCCTCCAGGACCATGTTAAACAGGGGCCAAGGCTCAGCATGCTCAGACCCAGGCCCGGATATCTGTGGTCGAGCTCAATATGAAGATTTGAAAGTTAACTGCTGGTTTTTGCAGTACAGAGTGCCCGCCATACACCTTTGTGAAAATGTGAAAACTGACACAGGTTGTAAAATGGTTTATAATTGTAACTGTTTATTTCTTACTGATATTTTATATAATAAAAATAATTTTAAAAAATGTTGATATTTGTAGTGCAAAAAACTTTATTTTAACATGGACATAATATTAGAAAGAATAAACATGATTTATTGATGAACAGAATATAGATAAATTCTTGGCGATTAGACTCCGATGACCTGTTTTGGCAGAACAGAACCCCAGCTGTGAAAAGGATTAGAGCCAGACCCTGGAACTTAGATGCTGGTGGTGGAGCTAAAGGTGGCTTGAATAGAGCCTGAGTGATGAGAGGTGGAGATGGGCCATCTGTGAAGGAGAAAGACAGATGCGCAGTTAGATTTGAAGTACATGGCATGAATGCTGATTGGTCTGGAGAAAGCCGGGAGAAGATGATTGGACTAGACCAGTGATGACACGTACAGTTTGACAAGATGGGAAAGTGAAAGTGATAAAGCTTAGATTTAGCTGGCAGCACCTGGTAGCAGACAGATGTGAGCTCATAGAGCTTTCTTATTGAACTTGCGCATAAGCTTTATTAAAAAAAAAAATAGTAATATGTAAAATCATAGAAAATTATATAAAATGCAACCAATTACAGATACTTTCACCGGCATTTCACATTTATTATTCACAATTCAGTGAGTCATTGTACACCCAGTGATCAAATTTTAGATATGCATCTACAGCATAAAACTAGAATTTAAAACTGTTTTATCTTTGAAATAAAAATTGTATATTTGTGAAATTATATTGATTTTATATAAACTTTTTTGTAATTTCATTGATATTTCATGTATTTAAAGGAAAATTCTGTAAAATTACAATTTTTTTCCAAGCAGTTTAAAGAACACGAGTGAAGTTTTATTGTCTGAAGAAGTGAATTTAAGTATTATCTTTTGTTGCACATTCTCAGCAAAGCTAAAAGGTTAATGAGAATGTGCAGCAGTTTTAACCAACCAATTCTTAGATATTTGATCTATTTGTCCCAAATTAAAGATCCGGATTTGATTGTCCAGAGAGTCCAGTGAAATTTTCAGGCTTTGGGGTATTTGTGTTTAAACACAAAGTATCAGTAGTGTATTATGAAAATTGGCCTTGTATTTATTTGCAGTATTGCATATTACTACTAAGAGATTATCCAGCACAAAATTTATGTTTGAGTTGTTGCAGGTTTTCCAGTCATCCTGCTGCATCATCGTCATCAGCAGGAAACATAAGGAGTGTTCTGATCTGTTTCCTGAATATTGGGTAACATAGATTAATGCTTCATATTCTTTTGTAAGTTACAGAGTACTGCAAATGTAAATCTAAAATTAATACCTAATAAGGAATAATTCAACAGCTTTTTACATGAATATTTGAACCAAACTCAGTAAAGAAAATCGATAACTAAATATGAAGAGTTAGTGCAGAAAATTTCATCACTGAAAAAACTAAAACTAAATCTAGTTCTGTGCAATATTGGAGATCTTGGTTTAAATCTGATCCCAAGTAAATTCAGGACCAGTATTGTCGATACCAATACCGATATACATACTTTTAACCTATATAGGCAGCTGGGCAGAGCATGTGTAGTGACTTAAGAGATGGCTTATAATCACTTTCCAAATAATGACCACTCTGATTTTTACTTTTCTAATAGTTGGTTAACACAACAAAACACACCTTCCAGCTTTCTATGTGTTTTGAAACTGGGCTTTTTGGAGACCTAGAATGTAAATGTGTCTGTCTCTGAAGGTCTTTGGGTCAAGTTCGGTTGTTTGACATTTTTTATAGTGCCCATTTTAGATAATTTTTTAAATTTTACAAAAATTGATTTATTAATACAATTCATAATGAAGCGAAGGGGATAGAAACATAGTGATATTATTAATCTAATACCAATACCAGAGTTTTAATCCTTTTTCTTTTATTTTGTGGACATCAGCTGTTAGTAATACACTGAGTGTGATGGGAGTGTTTTGTGGCTCAGCTGGGGAGGGGTGGAGCAGTGGGTTTAGAGTGTGGTGTCAGGGGACCCTGACCCACACAGATGTTCTCCATTACCTGATCTCCATTATCCTATTTCTGTAGGAAGCTAGTACATGGCTGGAGAGCTGTGTGTGTGGTGCAGTACTGATGAGGACAGCTGGAAAGCTACACCAACTGGAAAAGTGCACTGTAAATAAAATATCACTTGACTTGCATGGCTGTGTGCTTTGGGTCCTTTTGTCACAGCAATGCCCAAATCCAGTTGTGGGATGATGGACTTGCCACCTGTTCACCCACTGGAAACATTGAGAAAATGGTGGCATAGCTAGCTGCTATGCATCAGGAGCAAGCGTGAGTGCATCAGCTGGACCTGAACTGGCTGGGGGCCAAGCGGTGATGCTCCACCAGATGGAGGGAGACGATCCCTTGGTCTTCCTTGAGATTTTTCAGTCCATGGTGGAGGCATGTCAGTGGTCTGCTGAGGAGTAGACTGTACACCTTCACTGTATCAAGAGGCTTGATTACTAGACATGATCATACTTGAGTGTTTCATGGAGGGGCTCCTGGCAGAAAAACAGTAGGGTAGCTCTGCTGCCACCAACCGGATGTTGTGGTGACACACGCACAGGACCACCTATCTGTGCAGCCGAGAGGATCAGTGGAGCTGGAGCAAGCAGTGGCAAGAAGTCATCTGGTCCCAGGTCCACGGAAATTGCTCCAGGCACATTACCATTGCAGCGCACTGCTGCAGATCAGTGGCTTCTAACCCTTCTTCCCTTTCACAGTTCCCAGCAGCTACAGATGCCCCATCCAACTCTCCAGGAGCCGCACGAGCAGGAGTGTTGAAGATGCGGGTGACTGGTACACGTCTACCAGGAATGCCCACAGATGGGAGATGGGATGGATGTCCATGTTGCCAGCCCTCGAACACCCTCCCTCAGTCTGAGACAGATGAGCGCGTACCTCTAAGGTGCCAAGGGGTATATGCTATGCCATGGTGGATTCAGGCTGCACACAGATCCAGGTCAACCAAAATCTGGCTCTGCTCAGGGAAGCAGAGTGGGTGGAGGTTAGGTGTGTGCATGGGGGACATCCACAAATATCCCATAGTACTGCACAAATAATATACAAACGCAAAAGGCTGTGGTTAGCTTGTGCCTGACACATCCCTTAATTCTGGGAACAAACTGGCCTAATAATAACCCTGGCCAATCTGGGACAGTGTGTGTGGGGATGCATTCATGACCTTTAGTGGCATGTAATGGCTGCGTTGCATAAGGCCCTACCTCCAGTAATTCACTCCATGGAAGATTTTCCACTAGGGCAGTCTCATGCTAACATCCTATGCTCAGCCTTTGACCAAGTGATAAAAAGTGATGGTCACATGGTGTGCCCTGATGAAATGTTAACCTACCCACATTTTGTATCAGAGATAGATGCTAGAGCAAATAATGGCCTGATTTTATTGGTTGGACATCAGAGTCAGATGTGATGGTTTGTGTCTTGCCCAGCGTGTCAGCTGTTTAACCAGCTGGCCATTTTAAAAGTGCCTTTGCACCCACTGCCAATAAATGAGGTCCGATTTGAGCAGATTGGCATAGACGTCACTGGGTCATTTAAGTAGAGTGCACGCAATATATTGCTTTATATTAGTTCTGGTGGATTATGTAACACGATATCCCAAAGTGTTGTCGCTAAGCACCATTTCTGCAAAGAGTGAGATGCAGGAACTGTTTTAGGTCATCTCCCAAGTCGGCATCCTGAAAAAGATATTGTCTGAGCAAGGCACATCATTCATGTCTCGCATACTAAAATGACTGTACAAATTACTAGGCAATAAATCTGCTCGGACCAGCGTCTGGTGGAGCGTCTCGATAACACTCTAAGTCCATGATTTGTAAGTTCAATTACAAGGATGAACACAATTAGAACCAATGCAATTGTCTAACCAATTGGTTAGATCCTCCATTGATTGCAGTGCAGAAGGTCACCCAGGCTTCCACAGGTTTTACTACCTTTGAATTACTGATTGGCGGGAAACTGTGAGAAGTGTTGGACCTAAATAAAAAAAAGTGGGACAAAGGTCCCAGCCAAGCTAAGAATAAGATTGAATATGTTCTGGACTTGAAAGCAAAGCTAGAGAATATGGGGAGGTAATTATGAGAGAATTTGCTCCAGGTCCAGGGTTGTCAATAGTGACTGTACAACAATAGGGGCTAGACTAAGGCAATTCTCACCAGGAGATAAAATGCTTGTATAAGTTTCTTCTTCCAGCTCCAAATTGATTGTCAATTGGCACACACCCTTCGTGGTCAAATGGCAGGTGGGGTACAGTTAGACAGGGCAGGAGCGCACAGATATATCATGAATAAAAAAGAGGTGAGGCAGTTCTACCACAAGTTTGTGCCTGGCTATATGGAGCTGACCAGCCCCTTGACTGATCTCACCCGAAAGGGTGCCCTAGATCTGGCCCAGTGGACAGAGCGCTGCCAGGAAGTGTTCTTCTACCTCCCTTTGATCCTGCATACTCTGCAGGATAAAGGGTTTTTTTCTAGCATGTAAGGGGAGTTGACTGACCTGTCATGTATATGAGCAAGAAACTTTCAGAGCGGGAGGCCAGGTACAACACAGTGGAGACGGAGTGTGGCCATCCGTGGGCAGTCAACTCTCTTTGCTATTACGTCCTGGGCCACCCTATCACCCCCTGTTCAGATCACACCCCAGTGCAGTGGGGGTATAAAATAACACCCCACTTGCAATGCTGTGTACCTTGGGTCCTTTTGTCACACTGAGATATCAGAAACTGGAACTGATTTTACAGTCAGTTCTTTGACTGAAGAATGCCGTGAGAACATTTTCAATCCTCATGAATTCATCTTCCATTAAAACGGCAAAAAGCCACTGTTAATGGTGGCTGTAGCTCAGGTGGTAGAGCAGGTCAGCTACTAACTGGAAGGTTGGTGGTTCGATCCCAGGCTCCTCCAGTCTGCATGCCAAATATCCTTGGGCAAGATACTAACCCCCTGTTGCTCTCCGATGCATCCATCAGAGTTTGAATGTTAGTAAGTAGCACTTAGAAAAATGTGCTTGTGTGATTGGGTGAATGCATTAGTTGTATAAAGTGCTTTGAGTGCTCAGAAAGAGTAGAAAAGCGCTATATAAGAACCAGTCCATTTACCATTTATTATTATATTATTATTAAAATGCTGTTACTGTTCTTACAGATGTAGGGAGAGAAACATGCAAACATGCTACTGTTTGCATACATTTAATAATTAGCTATGCACTGATTGAAGAAGAGTCAGCCTGTTGTACTGACTGTGTAATACAGTATTATACTCATAATAAAAATGCAGTAATGGTAATGTTAGTGAATAAGCAGTAGTGACTGATATTTCTGTTTCTCATACAAGCCGTTTCAGTGCCTCATCTTCATGTGTAGATCTGAACATCCTTTAGTTCAGTACAGTCAGAGCAGCAGAGGTAATGTCTGAACTACAGCACTAACCGTAATGAACATTCAAGCTTATAGTGAGTTCTTTAGTCAGGGTAAATTTATCCATGTGCATGGATTAGTTACCGAACACTGCTTTCCCCAACAACCAACTGGTCATCCTGGCTCGCTAGCTGAGGATCTTAATTACTGACTTGTTTACCAACACATATTCACCTTACTGAAAAAGTAGAGCAGGCCTCAGGTTCTTCTGTTGGTTAGTCCAATTTACTGTAGAATACCTCACACCGTTGTGGTTTTAGAATGTAAACGCTTGACCTCCTCTCAGCATCCCAGTTCTATCTGCCCTTCCCAAACACAGATACAGCTGCCAGTCAAAGCTGTCAAGATGATGTTGCACCCAAATTTCACAGAATTAAATCAGTAATTAGAATCAAGAGATATAGAGATGTTGTATTTGCATTTATGGAGCTGTTTGGTCATCCATGTTTTCTACAATCATTGGGCTATACTCTCTGCACATCTTCAGCCAAATGCTATTAAACTGATCAGCATTTTACAGTCCAAATGGAAAATGACCCATAGTGTACTGTAAAGGCTACCTGGGAGTTTCTCACAGTAAAGAAATTACTTTTCAGTCAATGGCCAAGTGAGGAACCTGATCTCAACCTAATGCAGGGTTTTTTTTCAGTTACTGAATCAAAAACTCATCGTCCTTATATTTGAAATTAGAAATGCTTAAAACTTCTGAAATTTCAACTATGCATAAAAACTCAAATTCCAATTCCAATCCAAATTCAAAATTAAGCAGTTAATGCAACATTGTCTAAAACCCTTCAATTTAACCTGGAAGTCTGCATTTCAACTGTATCTACTTTGAAAATTCAATGTAATGGTGTACAGATGCAGATTTACACATTGTTTCATGGTCAACCGTTATAGATCTAATTGTATATTTCAATGAAACAAAGAGAAACATCAGCATTCATCTTGAGCTTTACATGTTAGATGCTCAGTGTTCTTTAAAAAGCAATGTATAGTGCTAACAAGCTGTATCCTGGGGCTTTTTTAAGATTAAATAATGAGGAGAAAAAAATAAAACCAAAGCAAATTGAAAAAAAAAAAAAAGATTAAAAGACTCCATTGAGCTTATTGGGAGTGCACAGAGATTGGTAACTGACTTCTTTGGAAGGCATTATGCTTTTTGTTAATGTATAATGAAATATTTATGTTCTTGCAACTGCCAATGGTGGTGAAAGGGTTAAATGGAGTGCTTCTTATATAGCACGTTTCTATTCTACCTGAGCACTCAAACGGCTTTGCACAACTTTCTCCATTCCCACAAGCACTTTTTCCTATGCTAAGTGCTATCTTACTAACATTCATACTTCAATAGATGCATCAGAGAGCAACATAGGTTTAGTATCTTGCCCTAGGGTATTTGTCATGCAGAATGGGATCAAACCACCAACCTTCCAGTTAGTAGGTAACCTGTTCCACCACCTGAGCTACAGCCACCCAACAAACAATTGTTCAGCTGAGTAAAACAGAATCAGCCAGTGCTTGGAAATTGAAGCAGAACTGTAGAATTATCCACCTAGCTTGATGGAACAGGAAGGAATATCTGACACATTTCTCATCCTCTCCTTTATGCAAAAATTTATGTATTTTCAAAAAAAGCAGTTAGGTCTGTGATAGTCTCACCCCCATCTCACTCCAGCCAGAGTGTCCCTACCCTGGACAGAAAAGTTCCTTTTCCAGCCAGCAGTGAGACAGATATAAAAATATCCCCCTCTCTTCTTTCTTTTTTGGTATATGCATGTGTGTGGGTGTGCGTACGCATGTGTGTTTGTGCGCATGTGTGTGTGTGTGTCTGTAATCAAACTAACCACCTGCCTCCTCAACCAACAGTTTTTACCAAGGAAGTAGCTGTGGTTAGAGCAAGTGAGATGGAGGCTGAGGGCATTGTGGTGCGAGTTTCTGAGTGCCCAATTGTGCATTTGTGGTTTGTGTACGTGTAGCAGGGGTTAGAGAGTAAGTGAATCAGCTCTGCTTTACCAAGCCTCACAGCAGGTCACACTCTTAGACCACTGTGACCACGAGTGTGTGTGTATGCAGTATTATTTGTGTTGTGAGGACAGAAAGCCGATTACATGGTCACATTGTACAAAAACCTCTCTTTTAGGTACAAAAAGCAAGTAGTAGTTGGTGTAATATGATCAATTTGTTAATGGTGTGACGTGACAGAACTGAATGATATGTGTGAAAGGTAAGTATGTCGTGACTAAGTTGGTGAATTATTAGAAGAGTAGCATTTAATGTGAGTACCAGTAATACTTAAAGGGAATTTCCATTGAGTTTACACATTAAACTGGTCTGCTGTAGATCAGGCAAACTATCCATCTTGGGAAAATAGTTGAATAATATCTTCTGTTCTCTTCTTCTGAAACCCAAATGCCTTCTCCAAGTCCACAAAACACATGTAGATTGATTGAGCAAACTCATATGCACCTTACCATATCCTTGAGATGGTGAAGAAATGGTCATTTTTAGAAGTTGATATTCAAAGTCAAATTTATACAGAAATTCAATATCTCTTTTCTATATCATGACCAGGACAAAAAGCCTGCTGAATCTAAGGTTGAACTAACAGATGCATTCTCCTCTTCAGGAGGCGAGAGGAATTACCTACAAAATCTGAGATGAGGGGCTCCTGTGCATTTTTACGTTCAGAGACTTGCTTAAATTCAATCATTTCTGATGGTGCCATTAGCGTGATGGGGATAAAAACATTCCAAGTGGATAGAAGCTGCTCTCGCACTGGTAAATCCCAAGGAGGCAGTGTTTGCTTATACATAAATCAACAACTAGTGCAAAAACGTGGGTGTGGACATTTACTAAAAATCTTGGATGAACTCGAATCTCAGTGACCTTGAATTCAAAGTCAAGGTGAGAGGTCAAGTTTTCTGAAAATTACCTAGCATAAGGTAGAGTAAGGCTGTCTTATATTGCCATGAATTTAATGTTGAGCGTTGAAGTCCCCCAGTAGAACAATGGAGTCCCTAGATGAAGCACTCTCGAGCACACCACCTAGTGACTTCAAGAAGGCTGTGTACTCTAAGCTGACATTTGGCACATAGGCACAAATAACAAACAACAATATAAAATGTACATGATCAAGTTTTAACAGCCTTTGCTCAACTGAAGCACCCATGGGAAAAAAAAACAGCCTCAAGTCTTTTAAGTGAGATGCTATAAGCTTGGTTCACCAATTTTTGGGCACTTTCTCCCGTTCTTCTTTGCAGTACCTCTAAAGCTCCATCAGGATGGATGGGCAGCACTGTTGCACAAATATTGGATTGGGTTTATGATCTCTGGCTAGGCGACTCAAGAACTGAAGAAATCACTTGGAAGAGGGACAAAACATTGTTCCCACTGAAAAATCCTATGTCCAGATGAACAGAATCAACTTTTTTTTCCGATTCCCTTACTTGGACGATGCATCAAACCACTCAAGGACACTGTAAGAGTACGCCACTCCTTTGTTATTTTGACTGTGTTCTTAGGATTTCCGAACAGCACTTTATATTATAAGTTAAAGATCCTACTATAATAAAAAAAAGCAGAGATAAGTCTTCTCCTCAGTCTGAGGTCCAGAACATTTTGAAGCAGGTTATCATCAAGGATGTCTCTGTAGATTGCCGCATTTACTGAAGAATGGCTTCCGTCTGGCTACCCTACCCTATAGGCAGATTGGTGGTGCGCTGCATAAATGCTTGTCTTTCTAGAAGGTTCCCCTCTCTCCACAAAGGAACACTGGAACTCTGTCAGCGTTCCCATGGGGTTCTTGGTCACCTCCCTGACTACTGCGGTGATTGATCAATTATTTTACTGGAACAATACCAATTTGTATTCTGCCATAAATTCTCTTGAAAATACGATAATGTGATCCTTTGGGATCATGGTAGACCAGCCCAATATTTGGAAAATTGGGGGGGTCTGTCCTTACCCAACATAAAACACTACAATATCTCATTTGAAATGTCTAAGATGTGTAAACACTGGACAGCTACAAATTCAGACTTGTGCTGGGTTCTAATTGAACATAAACTGTCCTATTGAGGTGTTAGCTCAAAAACCAGACAATGAAGGGAATAGCATAGATAACCCTATTTTAAAGTATTTAAAAATGGGTTCACAAGAGCTGTAATTTTTCCCTGATACTTCAAAAAATGTGCATCCCTGTGGTACAACTCAAAAATTTAAATAGGTAAACAAACAATTTATCGGTCACAATGGCAGAAAAAAGGCATAGGGATAATAAGTGTTTTATATGAACAAATCACATTCATGTCTTACAATGGTCTTACAGAAAAGTTTAATTTGGAAGGATCTGTTGATCTCTGGCAATATTTACAAATTAGACATTGTTTAAAAGTTTTCTAAGGGAAAACACCTTATAGAGGATTTCCTACTACTTCCACCTTTACTTGCGAAGAGGTCAAAATGGTATAATTTATGTAACTGGGTTAAAAACAGTACATGCAAAAGTCTTAATAGTATTTGGGAAAGAGATCTGGATTGTACTTTTGATGAAGGAAGATGGGATTCAATTATTTCTGAAAATGAAAAACCTCTTGTGTTGTACCACTGCCAAAGACTTTAAATCTCAAGGACTTCAACAGCTACAGGCCAGTAGCTCTGCCATCCCACCTGATGAAGACCATGAAGTGGCTGGTCCCGGCACAGCTTCAGCCCCTGGTGAGCTCATCACTGGATCCAATTCAGTTTGCCTACCAGTCTGACACTGGAGTGGATGATGCCATCATTCACTTCCTACATCATTCCCACTCTCACCTGGAAACCTCTGGGAGCACTGTGAGAATCATGTTGTTTGATTTCTCCAGTGCCTTTAACACCATTCTTCCCACAGTCCTGAAGGATAAGATGGAGAACACAGGAGTGGACCATCACCTCACAACATGGATACTGGTCTACCTCACCAACCAACCACAGTATTTGAGAACTCAGGGCTGTGTGTCGGACAGCATTGTCTGGAGTACGGGGGGCCCCACAGGGAATGGTTCTGGCTCCGTTCTTATTCACCATCTACACTGCAGACTTCCCCCACAACTCCAACCAGTGCTTCCTGCAGAAGTTCTCGGATGACTCTGCAATAGTCAACCTCATCACTGATGGGAACAATAGGGAGTACCGAGAACTGACCCATGACTTTGTGAACTGGTGCCAGCATAACCACCTCCAAATCAACACTAGAAAAACTGAGGAGGTGGTGGTAGACTTCCGCAGGAACAAACATCCTCCACTGCAACCACTAAACATTCAAGGTATGCACATTAAGGCTGTGGACAGCTACAGGTACCTTGGTGTTCATCTTAGCAATAAACTAGACTGGACTCACAATTCAGACGCCCTCTACAGGAAAGGCCAGAGCAGGCTGTACCTGCTGCGGAGGCTCAGGTCTTTAGGAGGGAAGGGCCCACTTCTGAAAACCTTCTATGACTCTGTGGTGGCCTCAGCCATCTTTTACGGTGTCTTCTGCTGGGGCGGCAACATCTCTGCTGGGGACAGAAAGAGACTGAAGAGGCTGATCCGGAGGGCCAGCTCTGTTCTAGGATGCTCTCTGGACCGAGTGGAGGTGCTGAGTGACAGGAGAATGGTGGCTAAGCTTTTATGCCTGTTGGACAACATCTCTCATTCTATGCAGGAGACTCTGACAGCACTGAGCAGCTCCTTCAGTGGCAGGCTGAGGCACTCACAATGTGGGATGGAGAGATTTTGCAGGTTTTTTCTTCCAGCTGCTGTCAGACTCTACAAAGTTTTGTCTGTGATGACCACAAATGTGCAGACATTTTAACTTA
>VUQR01011456.1:0-50630 GCA_015108515.1 Hemichromis elongatus
TTTATCTGCAATGCGTGTGTGTGTGTGTGTGTGTGTGTGTGTGTGTGTGTGTGTGCATCCTTTCCTTTCTTTTTATTATGTATTTATGTAAATTTCTGGCCAATTCCTGTTATGTCAAAATGCATTCACACAGTTGTCTTCTGTGTGTGTTTGTGCGTGTGTGTGTGTCACATTTTCTGAGCCTGCAGGCTTACACCCACTGAACCTTGTCCCCTTGTTTACGGGATAAGTGTTTATTGTGTCACACTTGTGTGTGTCAGTAGTGGCATGCCTATTCTCGCTACCTGGATTTTAGAAAGAGAGGTAATCTAAGATAGAAACTTTAAAGAAGACAGTGGATTTAAAAGATCACAGCATGATAAAAACCTTTTTGGAGTAATTGCGGTAGAGTGCCACTTTGACCTTCAGGTCCACTGATGTGCAAGCAAAAACTCTATTTTGATGGAGTAATATAAGTGAAAACTATTGTTGTATGTTCAAACATCAGCACTGACGGACCTCTTGTGTAGCTTATTATGGTATTCAGTATCACGGCTCTCGCTGTCACTATAATGATTAAAATGTATGAGCTGAGTGGATAACCTTTTTTGCTCTACATCGAGAAAAGCACTGAATGTATTGGGTGCATGTCAGGTTAGCACCTGGAGACACCCAACTCTTGCAGTGCGCATCACAAAGTGCATCCGTTTCTGGAGTCACAACTGAGCCAGCTCACACACTGGCAAAGCACACTCATATGTTTAGATTTAGCTTAGCAGTAATTTTGTTAGGAAATTATTATCTCATATTTCAATGAAGGATAATAGTCTATAAATCCTGTTAGATATTACATAAAAGGAATTTCCTTAAAAATCCAGAACTTGCCGGAGGACGAACATGTTTTTAAGTTTCCAAATAATTCAGTGATAGCTGCTCATTCATCCATAGGTGCAGCGTGAACAGGAACGACTATATGCTAGTTTGTTTTGACACAATTTGTTTTGACATTATGGCACTGACAGGTGAAGTGAATAACACTGTGATAACAAGCGAACATTTTGTCCTGAAATTTGATGCGTTAGAAGCAGGAAATATGCATAGATCGCATCATATCCATCCGTTAGCATCATGGATAGTTTTGTTGTAGTCCACCTTTAATTGAATATGAAACATAGAACAACGTGAAAAAGGTGTTATCCCCTTTTTAAATCACACACAGAGAAACTACAAAGGGCAGAAAACCTAACAATCTTAAAAAACTGAAAAAACACATGAATAACAAGGATGGTTTGTACATTCCAGCTGTGTTCCACTAATGTTGGGTACGCTGGATTTTACAACACTTGGCCATCCTTGACTATAGCTCCTCCTGCAAGACTTCTCTGATGTATTTTAGAAACTGAGACACATTGTGATTGATTTCCAGATCACAGACAGGATGACAGAGAAGACGAGGAGGTAAATGAGAAAAGTCCACAGACTAAATACAAACTAGGAAGGAAGGAACAGGTGAAGTCAGGCAGGTACTAGTGAGAGGAGGGAAAACGAAAACAAAGTGGGATAAAAACACAGAGCCACGTGAGGCACTAACCTTCCAAATCAATCTGGGAGTAAACTCGTAGGACCAACAATGCATTCACAAACATGAGTTAGTTTCAGAAAGGAGAAACACAACAGGCACATAGAAGAGAAACATGAGTAAAATATGAAAAAAAATTCAAGAATTAACAAAAGAATCAAAAACCAAGTAGACCAAGAGGATTGACTGACATCAAGGAACTATAGTTTTAAAGTACATCGATCAGGCATAACGTTAGGACCCATTGAGGGCATGGACTGCACTAGATGTGCTGTGGTATCTGCACCAAGATGTTAGCAACAGATTCTTTAAGTTGTGAGTTTGGGATTCAACAAACTACTGTGCACTCTGTATTCTGACACCTTTATATCAGAATAAGCGTTCAGTTTTCAGCATTTTGAGCTTCAGTAGCTCGTCTGTTGGTTTGGACCGCACGGGTCAGCCTTCGCTCACCAAGCGCGTCAGTAATCCTTGGCCATGCATGACCCTGTCGCTGGTTCACCAATGCTCCTTCTTTAGCTTTTAAAAGATCACTGCAGACCGGGAGCAGCCTGAGCTGCAGCTTTCGACCCAGTCATCTGGCATTCACAATTGGTTTAAAATGTTCACTTGCTTCCTAATATGTATCCCACGAACCAAAAGGTTCCATGATGAAGAGATAATCAGTGTTATTCACTTTACCTGTCAGTGGTCATCATGTTATGTCTGATCAAATATGACATCGTTGTCCTGTTAAACAGAAATATAGTGCAGCACATTTACAGTAAATGTACTTGTATGGTCAGATCTCAGCCCTCCTAACTTCTCTGTAATCAGTTGGAGTTACGTGATTGATTTTGCCATTTGATCACTTTTTACATAAATAGTTAAATCTGTGTGATGTGAGAAGCTTCGTACCTGCAGACGTAATCACTGGCGTGCCACCACCTCAAAAACACATAAACATACACACACAGGACAGCTCCCTCAGCGTCTTATCAGCCGCTTAACCTACTCAAGGTTATGCCATCTTTAATCATATTTATTGCTACCATATGTTGATAACAGCAGGACTCTCCGTGTGGAAGGAAGCCATGAAAGAAACAGAAAGCCATTCACACGATCGATTTAAACGAAAGAGAGAAAACTGTTGGAATTTAAAGAGCGAAGGGAAACAAATAACCTTTGAAATGAGTCTCTCTCCATTTTCCCCATTTTTCAAACACTGAGTTTATCCCATTGGGTCATTATGAAACTTCGAGACAAAAGCTTTCTAATCCTGGCTCTTCTGCACTGCCTTTGATGGTTGGGTGTGCATGCAAGTCAATGAGAGTGTGTGTACGTGTGTGTTAGTTCGACGGCTTTAGCTGTACGCTGGATTGTGTGTCTTGACTAATGCCGCCCTAAGCTGCAAGCTGACCTACGGCACCCGGCAATAACTGCACGTGTGTGTAAACCTGCAAAGTGTTTGTGTGCATGTGTTTACATTTGATTAGCCAGAACTAAAATTATCTCCACGGGGATGTCAGGTTGTTGCTGCATCCAGAAAAATATACATCAAAGAGAAATAGGTCTGCATGCAGCCTTAAACTTCTCATGACTGTCAGAAAGCTTCAAATCAAAGAGTAGAAAGGTGCAGATTTAAAAGTAGAAACAGCAGGTGGACTCTATCAAACACAGCAGAGCATATGGTGAAAGATGCTGGTAGAAATTAGTATCCGGGAAGCATCGGCTCCTCCTCCTAAATCCCAAGAATATTAAATCACACTGTGGGAATAAAAGTTTGCACCAAACAAAGAGCCGGTGCCTGCCTTAGTTGGTCCCAAGAAACCGCTGCTGTCAAGGAACTGCGATGCTTTTGTTGGCCTACATCGATAAGCCCCGCCTCCCTCTCCACAATCCATCCTGATTCCCTCACCGTGGCTTTATTCTTTCACATCACATCTTTCTCACGTTAATCTGTGTTTCTACTTTCATGCAGGCGCCCCTCACATGTATGTGTGGCGTTAGTGAGCTTATTGTGTTTCTGTGTGTGTTTGTGCCTTAAGCATGCTTTTTAGGCAAGAGCACTAGTAGACCTCTGGTTGGACGCTAAAGCCAGGGCAGCTGGGGGGAAATTAAAGTAAGGACTTATCACCACAACAGCAAGAAGCTCTTTTAGTGGCTCAGTATTCTCATTGCACCATAGATGCCATAGTGGATCGTACCACAATGCACTGAGTGGACGCTCTTTGGCAATTTCGGTTTTACTGGACAGTTTCAAAGTTCATCTTTATTCGATTTATGACTTGACTTGCTTCTTTTTGTTAAACCAGAGAAGATTCACAAAATGAAAAGGTAGAATATCAGGTTACTTTAGAAGCAAAGACGCTGCGTTTTGAACGAGTTCTTAGGTGTAACATCTTGCTTTTGTATCCCTGTGTTTGTTTTATAGTATATCTCTAAATGTTTGACTGTGTTCATTAGACCTTAACAGTGCTTTTGGAGTTCACAAGATAAAATGTATATTGATTTAGTACAAAAGGCAGCCAGAAAACGCACCACATTCACTGCAGCGAGTTTGCCAACCCCATTCACTGAGATGGATTTTATAGACAGCTAACAGTGCCCGGCCTTCGCTGTTAGTGAGGACCTGGATTCAAGAGGAGGAGAAACCGTGGACATTAAATGCAGTTACTAGCTTCTGCAGCTTCTTTCTTTGCAGCCAAATTAAAGCATTGAGTTAAAAAAAATGACTTCTTTGCCTGAAAAAAGCAAATCCCATTAAAAATGTATACATGCACGCAGCCTTGGACTTGTTTGAAAGAGTTATGTTTTTAAAAAAGCAACCTAAAACTATTAAATCCAGCTGTATATTTCCTCTTACATTTCACATCTTTTTTTCTTAAACGTCCTTCTTTCCTTTTCTACACATATGAAGTCAAGCCTGACGGATATACATCGCAGGCCGATGTTACCAGCCGATACTTGCTATTGGCCGCTGTCTAATTTGGCAGTAACAGCCAATAAATGAAAATTTAAACATAAAGAAGAATTGAGAAAAACAGTCATGAGAAATTTAGAGAAATCTGTTGTGATTATGTCTCAAAAGAAAAGAAAAATATCGACCAATATATTTGAATAGGAAATTCCAATATTGATCTTTAAAATCCTCTGTTAATGGGGCTCTGATAAGAAAACAACCAGGCACTTATTTTACAACTAAACCTTCATTTTTAGTTGTATCTACATTCTAGAGATCAGTAAATTGGCCCAGAATAATTTTTGTTTTTTAGAAGTTTTAGCAGTTGCCGTGTTGAGTCCATCTGATACACATCGGCAGGCTGATATTAACAGCATTTTAGCATTTAGGTTTCTCCCGTTTTCCACAAAAGGGGTCTAGATGTTTAACTGTGAAGCTACAGAATAATCTGTAAATACAAAGCCAAGGTTTTTTGTGATCCACTGAAGAATATGTTGACACCTTTTTTGCACCATTTTACCTTTAAACACAGTTTAGATTTTATATTCACAGACTAATGAGCTCATATTTACTCATTCGCATAACCGAGGTAAGCCTTTAATTTATGTGTGACATTTAGGTGCCTTACATGTTGTGGTAAAGGTCAAATCATTCAGCCAGTGCGTATGCCTCAAACCTAAATTGGCAGGCCTTTAGTGAATTCTCACTTGGTGCACATCCACCTGGT
This sequence comes from Hemichromis elongatus, assembly GCA_015108515.1. Classification (NCBI taxonomy): domain Eukaryota; kingdom Metazoa; phylum Chordata; class Actinopteri; order Cichliformes; family Cichlidae; genus Hemichromis; species Hemichromis elongatus. The sequence continues at coordinate 5,227 of VUQR01011456.1, forward strand.
GACATGCATCTTTTTTAATATTGTGCTGAATAATGTCACACTAAATAAACAGTTATTGTAGATCACTGAAACAGAACAGAAATCTCTGTTTTTTTTAATGTCTTTGTTTTTTTCCCCTTTTTTCTTTTGATTTATTCCAGCGTTTCTTATTATGCATCTCTTTCTGTGTCTGTCTTTCTTTCTTCCTTCCTCGGTAAGCATTTTAAATCAGGGTCACAGTAGGGAGGCAGGCTAACGGGTTCAGCTCCACACACACAAGCTGCATACACATCTCTATCTCTGCATTCATCAAAGCATACTATATTTTCTCTCTCTCTGTGTGTCGCTCTGTAGGGAGTTTGGCTGGAGGGATCCAGAACTGCCAGAGGTGATCCAGATGTTGCAACATCAGTTCCCATCAGTCCAATCCAATGCTGCTGCTTACCTCCAGCACCTCTGCTTTGGAGACAACAAGATCAAATCTGAGGTATCAGTCACTGAAGGGAACCTGCCCGGAGACACGGAGAAATTAAATATGCTGCATGAGGTCCCCTATGTCATAGTACTACAACATAATGCTGCTTATATTTACGCATACACACATGCTTTGACTCTTACCCAGAGTCTGTGAGTTTAATCAGAACACCCACTGAAATTCTTTCCCACTGTTTCCTCTGGTGTGCACACGAACATTAAGGTAGAACTGGAGTAATGTTCTGTGGTTTGGTTTTTCGTCAGTGCTTTCCGCGCCACAAGTAAGATTTCAGAGCTATAGGTGCTTTATAAAAGTGTGTGTGTGTGTGTGTGTGTGTGCGTGTGTATGTGCTCGCATTTTTTTCATACTTACAGAACAGACGAATGGTGAAATAATACTGCAACTTCTCCACAGTGCTTTCTGTGTGGATTCACCAGTAATGTTCCTGAAGCTGGCTGCCTGTGGTCATTCTAGCATTGCAGTGCATCAGTTATCTTGGCAGCAGGCCTTCCTGAAATTACACATATTGACATTTTGAAACAAAGAGTAGTCTTTATTTACATGACACCTCCACAAAGTGCTTTTTTTTCTGAAAACAACCTACAGCAACACAACATTTTAAACAGAAGACAGTAAAGTAATCAACTATATATTTCAACGATGAATGCAAAAAAAATAAAAATAAATAAAAAGGAAACGAGGTGGGTTTTTTTAAAGACAGACCCAAGTGTCTGATGTTTCCTGTTTGTCTGACAGAGTCACTTTTTAATGCTGCTGCTAGGACTAAATCAACCCAAGCACCATCATCTTTGATCGGGTCACCATGAGAGAAAACTAGGTTTTGAGTAAAAATATATAAAAGCCAAATCTATAAAAATCAAACACATTGCATGCAGCTGGGGAAGTGACAAGGTAACAGTACACAGTTAATAGCAAATCAAAACGTACATTACTTGCATCCTTTTCTCCCTCCCAACACAGAAGAATCCTCCACTTCTTTCAAGCGTGTCCCAGTGCAATCTTTCCCGTGTTTTGCCTTCAGTCACTTCTACGGCTATTCCCTCACGTCTCCGTCTCCCCGAAAAACACTCCTGGTGCGACAGATTGTTTTATTCCAAGTCCGTAGTGTTCTGCATGCCTTTCCAGCGTTTTTCTGTTTGCTGGTGTTTTCTTAAGTCGCAGTGTATTTGACCCCTCAGGGCCACCTTATATTCTTCATCCGTTACACCGGAAGAATTAAACACCAAACAAAGTAAACTCTAACAATCAAAACCATTCATTCTGAATAGGTCTGATGCTCGGAAACCCGAAGGATCCATCGCAGTTGTTCATGGATGCTTAGGAGCAACTTGAGGAACATGACAAAGAGCCCAAAGTGTTGCCAGATAACACAGAACACCCCAGCTGCCCCAGATGTGTTTGCAGCACAAGGGGGGGCCCTACCCAGTATTTAGACAGAGGTTTTGCTGTTGTTACTGATTTATGTGGATTGATGCTGTTTTCTGCCACAGCTGTTTGCTGATTGATCTAATTAACTGAAAGCCCATCATGCTTTAGGGCCGGTCCGGCTGTGCTCGTATCCCGCACAGCGTTTTTTTGAATTCATTGTAAACCTGCATGCTAATAGATGCCACTCTTGAGCTCACTGATTTAATGCTGGCGCTTGGGAGTTTAACCAAGAGTAAAAAATAAAGTCTTATATAATTTACATGTACTGTACCAGGTGCCATTGCTCTCTAACACAACAACAAAGATAAAGCAAGGAGGGGGTTAATTTTAGCTGAACAACTCCACCTGAAGATGAGAATTACAGCTGTTGCTCTACTTGCTGCTTTTTGCTTTTTATAATGAATTAGTTAGCTACTGTGTTTTAAAGGGAGGAAGGAGAGAGCAGAGACCAATGAACAGATCATAAAATCAATTATTAATAATTTTTCTTTTATATAACACATGTTTTATGTGGCTTAAGCACAGAAATCTACACATTGAAAAATCTGGTTAGTTTGTTAACTTATTTAGCATTGAAAATTGCTGAAGAAGGCTTTCTCTCAATATTCTTCATTCAGGATAAAGGACACCTGATTAGCATCATACATGGTGAGAAATCAGATGCTGAGACGGAAGGCTGTGAATCTGCCCAGTTTCTTTACAGGAATCTTTTATGCTTTTCTCGGCATTATCCACTTCTCTTTGTTGCAGCAAGTAATGAAGAGAACTGCAGTATGAAGTATGTGTCTGCACTGCAATGTGTGAAGGTGTTGCTGAGTGTAATGCATTACATGGAGAAATGAAGATTGAAGACATGCCTTTGTTCACAATAAACTCTGCCCCAGTCGTGCGCACCTGCAGGAGCTCCACCACGCTCTACATCAGATGGCATTAACTCCTCATTACGAGCTCTTAGCCCACTTTTGCTTATAACTGTGTGCCTACACTTGCTCCTCCTGTCCTTCGGAGCCATCACTGCTCAGTGTCTTGCAGAAAACAGTTTCATCTATTTCCTCAATGTCAATTCAGTTCAGCTCTGTTCGCTTTATTAATCCCCATGGAGGAAATGGATTCGAGGGCAAACAAAGTTCTTCAAACAGCAATCAGCCAACAGGCATTAAAAATAGAGTGAGGGAGAGACAAGGGTGTGTAAGATGACTGATGAAGTATGGTAGTATTTAGCGCACGGCTGCCAAAACTACAACCCAGAGGCCAAGCTGTTTTTGCCCTTGAGAAAGATGCCTGGCTGGTGAAATCACAGACGGAGAGGCCTCGGCCCGTTCTCGTTCCCAAGGTGTTAAATACTGCTGTTATTCCAGAGCCGCCGGCGTCTCCCAAATTACGCACAAGACATCCGTTGTGTCTGTGCACGAAACCTCGAGTTTAGACAAGATCGATCTATCACTCGAAAATTGTCACATGGCATAAAAGCAATTTGTAAGCATCATTTTTCAACTTGCAGAATTATTGTTGTAAAGGTATGTGTTTTAGGCACAAGGTGTTTTTTTCCTAGACCTTACCAAAACATCATCAGTGTCTAAACCTAACCACAAAGTACTTTAGTGCCTTCAGTCATTTGAAAAGAAAAGTTTTCACGGGACATTATGTTGTTCTGTGAGAAACTAAGCGGACCCCACGGTTCAGTACCCTGTGGGACCATGTTTAGCAGTCATTTTCTTCATGACCTTCTCGGTCTATCACATTATTGTCGAGTGATTGCAGTGCACTCTCCTGTACAAGATCTTTTCAGTTCATTATGTTTTGTGGACATCTGTTTACGCACAGCTTTCTTAAGGTTCCAGCAGTTCAATCAAGTTGATGTCCGGACTTTTTTTTTCCACACTGAGATGCTTTTGTCCTGATGCATGATCCTATCACCAGTTGTAGAATGTCGATCCAAACACAGATTCAGAACGCAGGGAGGAATTAACAGAGAAGTTCATAGTGACTCCGTGGTATGTGCCGAGGTCCTCATCATCGCCCCTCCGCCACCGTCCTTGATAGTTGAGCTTTGACTCATCTTTGCTCTTGTCTCAAAGGGTCCTTGAAAGTACAGAAATACATACTAATACATATGTTTACTTCAATGTCACAGCTGTTCTGTTTTGTTGCTAACAATAACAACCACGTATTCTCACCAAATATTCTTTGTGCCTTTCATTTTCGGGTTTTGTTGTTTGAATGTTTGCACAGCATGACTGTAAAATGAAAACACAATTGAATAACTTAAACAAATTACAGGCCACCCTTAGAAAAATCTCCCTACTTTTGTTCCCCCTGTCTAAAAGAAACAGAGGTAAAGCTACAATCACTTTGCTGCTGGTTGTATTATTTGGGGTTATGTGTTGGTTTATTAAATTGCACATGTAATTGCACTAGACACAATATTAAGTACTTTACATTATCCTAACCACCCCAGGTTACTGGAAATATGTAGTGACTGATTCTGTAAACAACCAATATCTGCTCTGGGATTTTCAAACACATGCGTGCAATAAGGCTTAATGCTGCGGTACAAAAGTCATGGTAGACAAGCACACCTACCATATCGCTGCACAATCTCTTCCACTACTTTTGTTTTTAATGGAGAGGAGCCAGTCTGCCCTACATTTTCTCTTTGTCTAGACAGAGGAAAGGAGGGAGGGCTGATAGGACAGAAAGTGCAGTGGCTGGCATTTAAATAAACCTGGCATCAGTGAGAGGAGTGCCAGCCTGTTTGTTTCTTTTAGTACTAACAAGGTACTACTCACCTGCTAGCATATGGTTGTTTTTGTAAGGATATTGGGGTAAACAATCCTCTAATGTATTTAAGACTAAATAAATAACACCATTATATTATTATAGTGCACACCTTATGTCTGTCCCTCCTCTCTGGTCTCAGATTCGGCGGCAGGGTGGAATCCAGCTGCTGGTGGACTTGTTGGACCACAGGATGACTGATGTGCACCGCAGCGCCTGCGGAGCCCTGAGGAACCTGGTGTATGGCAAAGCCAACGACGACAACAAGATCGCCCTGAAAAACTGCGGAGGCATACCTGCTCTAGTGCGACTGCTCCGGAAGACCACAGATGTGGAGATCCGAGAGCTGCTCACAGGTAACACGCGTGCACATACGCTATCTAAACAAAAGTATTGGATCACCACTCTTTATCTTTGAATCCTGGTGTTTTCAGTGGTCACTCCATACGAGCGAAGTGCTCTAATAGGACGACACTGTTGCAACAGGTCAGTCTGTGAAATCTCTTCCCGCCTAGATCTTCCATATCATAGCAACTTAGCCACCAAGTCAGACAATAGTTACAAGTTATAGAGCGAAGTCGCTCCAAAAACTGCCTGCTTCACTACACGTGTTTCAATGGCTGAACAGTTCCTGTAGGTGCAATCTATAAGTGGCCCAGTACTTGTCAGTATAGTGTATTTTGAAGTTGCCATCAATAGTGAATACTCACCATAATTTCTGGGAACTAAGTGTGTATCCGTCTCCTGGAGAAAAACACCTATTGGAATCTATGGGAGCTTAATCATGTGTTACCTTGTGCCTCATTTAAGACAACATTAAGGCTGCAGTGCAGCTGATCTAGTACTTTGATAGTATAACTAGATCAGCAGTAATACTCCAGCCCTGTAAAAATACATTTTTTAGAATCCAGGTGAATAAAACGGTGTGCAAATTTTTTTTTGTAGAATGTTAAGTGAACCTCATGTGGCACTAGGCTTGTTGGAAATTTCATCCTAGAAAAAGGTCTTCAAATTTAGTGAACAGAGTCATGGGGCAGCTAAGGCTCACTGATTCACATGTTGAGCAAAGGCCGGCCTGTGTGGTCCGATCCAACAGATGAGCTACTGAAAGAGTGAATGCTGGTTGTCATAGAAAGGTGTCAGAACACAGAGTATAATAGCTGAATAGCTGCAGAGCAGTTCAGGGTGCCCTTATAGGACTTAGGTCCTGTTGCTAATATGCCAACTACTATAAAACACTAATTCAAGAAAAGTCTCAGATGTTCTACCTGCAGGTACTTCGTACTATAGTCCCTATATAGCCCTCACACACATGTTGTTTTCCTTCACATGGACAGTACAGATATGACTACATTTACAGAGAGCAGTCCAAGACACAAAACATGCCACATTATGCATATTCCCATTTACACTTCAGCACAAATACAGAGGTGCACACACTCTCACATACACAGGAGACAATTGTTTACCGCCTGCATACTTCCCCGTACTCATCAAGTGCTGTTGACTTGTCAAACTGAGCTTCTGGGCGAAGGTCTGCACTGCACTTGTATCCACAGCATGATTGTGTCCTCTGTGAGTAAACACAAATGTCTTCATAGAAATTGTATTCGGGGTGGGCTAATTTGAGGTTTTATAATCCACTTGGAGGTCAGCATTTGTAAACTCGGATAGATTAAAGGATTACCGGCAACGCCTCTTTTTACAGCGTTTAATGTATCCTGGCAATCTCTTTTCTGATTACAATTTACATGGACGGCCACACACTCTTAGCTCTTGAGAGGGATGGAGAAATGATGGAGCCAGAAGAGGAATGTTACTCAATTTTCAAACTGATCTACAGCCAGAAACTCCCGGGGGTGGGGCAGGGTGTTTCCAGTCCATGAGCCAAATGAGAAATATAGATTTCTCTTACCAGCACCAGTACTCATGAAAACATCTCTGCTATGGGGCTGCATAGAGATGGATATTTGTACTATGATTCATGCCTTCTATTGCTGTAATCAGTCTGTGAGCATATGTAGGCAAATCAGTGATGGCATTAATACCACTAACAAATGAACCAAATAGTAACAAAAATCTACTTTTCTGGGAATCCCTGGGTTGATCTGTGAAGCTGAGGTAGTTGTTACTGACCCACTCAGCAGGACAGTGTCACTCACACACAGAAAAAATGCTTAGCATTCAAGGTATCCATGGTCACCCTGTCCCCGGACCCAGGGGACCCAAAGGAACCAGACACCATAGGACATTCCCATATGTCTATGCCCTGTTTGGTTCAGGTTAGCATCTTGTTTCATTGTGGTCTGATTTCTGTAATTGTCTATTCTAGTGCTAGACCACATGAAACCACTACTTAGACATGCCAAATTTGGACTAGATTAACAGGGAGAGTGTGAAACTGAAGTCTAATCCATATCTATTCAATTCATAGAATATTGTTCACAAACAAGAGTGTTGCACTGAATATTTAGGAAGGTTTTAATGACATCTTTGCACCAAATCATTTTTCAGAGCTACAACCTGTATTTGGAACGAACACTAATAGATTCTCAGAGCTGACCTTTCTCAACATCTCTCCAAGCCCGTTCCTTTTCTCCCGACATACAAGTTCTTGAATAATAAGACCACATTTTATTTTAAAGACCTCATAGTACCGCATCGCCCAAACAGAGCAGTTCGCTGTCAGACTGCTGGCTTAATTTGAAGTAGAATGGGAGGCAGAGCCTTTAGCTTTCAGGCCCCTCGGCTCTGGAAGCAGCTCCCAGTTTCAATTTGGGAGACAGACTCTGCTTTTCTACTTTTAAGACTACACTTGAAACATTCCTTTTCGATGAAGCTTGTACTGGTTGTACATGGTACCCTTTAGTACCTACTTTGCCAGAGTTCCAAGTGAGTTTAGGTCAGTGGGACATCAACAGACAACATACCCCGATCGGCCAGGGAGTGATGTCACTGGACGAGTCATGAGAGTGGCTCCGTCACAAAAATCAAATCTGGCATTTTGTAAACCTGAGGTGAATGGCTGCACAGAAACCAACACTGTGGTCCAACGACAAAGTGCAGATGTTTTTGTTCTTGGTGGCTGACGCCACAATCCAGAGCTGGAGGGTGATACGGAAAGGATCCGTCCAAAATGTCATCACAGGGCCACCATGCTGTAAGGACCTTACCCACAAACTAAATGCTGTCGAGTAAGGCCAGGCCGAGTAGGTACTAGTGGAAAAGAGGCATTACTTGGGCATATTTAGGCTCGGCCAAGATTTGGGGAAATACAGTAAAGTCCTTTTTTCTTCTGCTTCACAAATCTGAATGCAGGTTTTTAACAGCATCCTTATTTTATTGAGGATGTCTAACCATTTCTCCAAACAGTATTCCAAGCAGCTAACATATTCTTGGAGACACCAGGAGAGGTTTCAGTCCAGCTTACATGGAACTGTGAAAACTTGTTGTCCCTCTCTGCAAACTGTCTGGAAGCAAACTGTCTCTTCACACAAAAGCTGCCCTGAGCCTTTACCCGCTTTCCAAATTATTTACAGCAGCACTTCACACATTAGGTTGATGTGAGATATTAGTGAGAGACAAACAGTTTAGGAAGTATTTGGGCTAATATCCCACAGTTCTGAATACTAATGGAAGAGTCTTATTAGGAAAGTTAAACCGAGAAGCATGTCAGCTCCGACATACAGCCACACGGTGTCGAGTTTGACCCGCGTGTGCATTTCTGAATATGCATATGTGTGTAGTGAGTCTAGAAAAGGTTTTAGGCTTAGCAGAGATGGAAATAAAAGGGTTTTGTATGCTGCTAGAGTCTTAAAGAAGATTACCATATAAATTAGAGAAGCAATTCAAGGCACGAAGCACAGAAATCCCTCCTGTCACAAATTAATCAGCTGAACGACCGACCGGACGCCGACAGACCATGCTCTCCTCTCTTCTCTCTCTCAAAGACCCAGAGGAAATAACTCTCTCTCCCTCCCTGTTTGCCAGCCTCTCTCACTCCCTCTCTTATCCCTCTGCGCTTAGATTCTTGTAATTGGTCTCTCTTTTTTCTCCTGTCTCTCTCCTGTCCTCTTTGCCTTTCTCCATCTCCCCTTTTTTTATCCATCTTTTTCTATATCGCCTGGCCTCTCTGGCTCGTGCTTGCTCTCTGGTGAGCTTTTTGAATCAGGATCACAGTGGGAAGTCAAGCTGCCTGCCTTGGTAGCTACAGACTCGCATAGACACACAAACGTGCACAAAGAGCTGGTTCACAAGCACACACATTCATTCACGTGTGCAGCTTGCTTGATGGCACAAAAAGTCTCAAGCAGGCTTGTTGCTCTGTGCTCTTCAGTCTCCTTCAGTTCATTAACTACTGCCTTCCCTCTTTAGAAATAATAATGGTTACTTGGGGGGAATAAAGCAGATTTAAAACACCAAATATCAGCATTACCACTGGAGAATAGATGCATGATTATGTGTTCAATGTCTTTAGTTCTTTGCTGTTGTTCTTCTTAGTGCACCTGAGAAGAAAATGAGTTGTGCAACCAAACCTCCGTTCTGTTTCCAGTATGTTAAATTTGACCACCATGGACAAGCGGAGTTGCTTGTATGTTGTTTAGTTGCACGGCGCTGTGAGGAAAAGCGTGCTCTCATGCAGTATGGATGACCATGACTGTCTGTACAGGGCTTTATGGAAATGTATCTAATAGCTGCTGAGATGTTGTGAACAACAGACTATGAACTCACTGCAGCAACTTCCTCTTTGAGTAATCATTCAGTAATCACTTTCCAACTGTTTCAGGTTTTACTGAATACAACAAAAATTTCATTTTGTAATGATTTTCATATGTGTGTGAAAGAAAAGCTGCCAAATTACTGGAGGATCTGCATTCCCATTCTCAACCTCCTCCAACGGGTGGCTGGGCTCTCCCTTCAGGCATTTGGGAGGGGCTCAGAGTCGAGCCACTACTCCGCCACATCAAGAGCAGCAATTGGAGGTGGCAGGGCAACTGTTTAGGATGCCTCTCAGGTGGGATGCTGTGAGCATGTCTTGAAGGGAGAAAGACCCGGAGCTGACCCTGGGCACCCAGGCGAGACGGGAAATAGTTGGACTCTGGGTTTGCTGAAAGGGAAAGACCGCTGCCCCTGGACCCAGACAAGCAGCAGAAGATGGATGGATGGATGGATGGATGGATGGATGGATGGATGGATGGATGGATGGATGGATGGATGGATGGATGGATGGATGGATGGACATATTGATGGATGGAATACAAATACAAATGTTAGACTTATGAAAAGTTATCAAAATAGTGCAAAGGATATATGAAGAGTCACGGGGAAGCAGGAAGAAATAACGGCTCACAGTGGAGAAAACTGAACTGTGTTATTTTATTAACCTCAGGCTTTACCTGTCTGTGGTTTAAGTCATTTTAATTCTACACCAGGTCCATTTATTGCTGCTGTGAACATGTTGGTGAAAATGATAAGTTAAGCTGAGCTACAGAGGAGTGCTAACAACATGACATCGGCCCCCTCTGACTCGCAGCTTTCTTTAACGTCGTTATTCCCTTCACAGATTTGCGTTCTGTCAGTAGCTGTGGTTCCACTTGTCATTACAATACAACTATTTTTTTTTTTTAGTCAGCCACAGGAGCACACACCACTGCAAGCGACAGGTCCGGACTGTTCACGCTGGTTAGAAGCAGATGTGGAAGCTGTCAGAGTCGTACTGATGGGAACGCTTCGCAGTCTGGATGCAGTCCAGCAACGGTGCTCATCAAGCTTCGGCAGAGCAAAGAGACAGAGGACATCAGCTCGACAGAGTCAGGGCTCAGATGAAAAAAGGGAGGACTACAGGAAAAATTCTTGATTATTAACAGAATTAAATAGTATATCTGATAGGCCAATGCATGAAAAGATATAAAAAGATGAACAAAAAGCTGCACGAGAATTAAAATAAGTGGAAATAATGCAAAAAGATGTTTTTGTGCATGAGTGTACAAAGCTAAGATGCCACACATCCAAAGATAATTATTCAAACATGCAGCAGTTTTGTTCCCTTGAGTTCTACACTGCTCATTATCTTTTCAGTCCATTTAAAAGGATTTTTAATGCCGTTCCTCTCTTACGAAAATATCAAGCCTCTTTCATAATTACAGGTAAACAATACGTCCATTCATTAAAACTAGATTGAATCCAATGAAGAAAGAGCTATTACCACCAAGTCTTGTCTTTACTTCCATTATTTTTCCTCTCCGCCATATTGCAGAAGCACTTTGGTTGACCTTGATGTAAACTATATAAAATGCTTCCCCACAGTGTTTCCAGTGATCAGTGACAAAGTCATTAAAGGACCCAAACTGTGTAAATATAATTACTCACTTTGAGGCTCATTAATGCACACAGCTATAGGCCAGTGTAGACCAAGTGATTAAACAGTAATCATTATGACAACAGAGTAAAGCTGACACCTATGATTTTAATTTGAGCATATAAATGTGTCACTTGTGGGCCAACAAAGCGCTGCTCTGATTACATGCCAGTATCGGTAACTGCAGTGTACAACGCTGACAAACATGGTAACATCAACTCTCCTCCTATTCTAAAAACTTTAGGATATGACACCCGAAGAAAGCTGCTAAAATAAATTGAAGTCATACAGATTAAGACTGTTAGAATGTCAGATTGTCGTGATTGTTGTGCTTGAAAAAAAACCCCAGTCTGTTGACTTTTTGATTGTGTGTAGCCTTTTTGTGCAAATTGAGTTTAAATGCAATCGCACTGAGTCTGCATTACACAGTTGTTTACCATATTACTCTCACACATCTTTGTTTTCATCAATACCAGGTTATCGTGACACCCCTAATACTGATATGATGTCAAGAAAAGTCAGTGAGCTATACAACGAGTTAGGTGAAGTCACCACTTATTAGTTCTATGGCAGACACACATCATGACTCGCTGATGCTGCAGTCGCTGTAAAGCCCTTGTAATTAAATCTGCTGATATCTGCACAGTCTAACATATATTTCAACCTTTTTGTTCAGTCAGTTTATTCGGTCAAGTTTAGTATAAAAGCTGCAAGTAGGCTGTATTCGTTCGAGTCTTAGTTTCTAAGAAAAATCCATACGATGCCTCCTCTGTGCTGCCGTTGACCCTCGCTTTAAGAAATCTCCTATCTGTGTCGTGTAAGGGATAAAAATGTGCGCTGGGTCATTTTCAGCTGCAAGACCGCTGGCTCAGCGTGTCGCCCGTGATCTTGAGGGCTCCCTTAGCTGTAATCTACATTTTGTTTCTACTGCACAATTTCAGCAATTAGTAAAGGTGACAACTGATTTATCCTCAGTTGTTCAAAGGACTCGCCTGCCTTCTGTGGAGCCACTCAGAAGGCAGGTGGTGTACACAGTCTGTCAGAGGAGGGTGGTCTCTCTTACTACAAAGGCCCTCCCGCTGTTCTCAAGGTCATACCACTAGTGTGGGCTCCCTAGAGATGTTATGTACGTAACGTGAATGCAAGCAGCTCCTGAGGGTGATTTCTCGTTGTAACGTATAGCAATTGTAGATGAAATAGCTGGAAAAGCACATTAGCAGAGGTGAGCTTCCCTGTGAGACAGTACCAAACATCTTTGCTGGTTTATGTATTTCTTTTTACAGTGACTTTTCTCATAAATGAGTTTAGGTGCAGTGATGCATTTCAACAGATGTGGGGCATATACCATACTGCTCTGTGGGCAGGATGGTTTAACCATATGCTTGAGAATATGAAGTGTTGTGTAATAGGAGTGTGCTCTTCTTTTTGCATTTAATTTTTTTTTTTTTTTGCATGTAAGAAAACAATAACTAAAGCAATTATTAGCTTTAGTTATTGTTTTCTTATGTGCTGATGTAGAGTGTGCAATTTCCACTCAAATGGGAAACATTCAAGTACTAGCAGCTTCAAATGTGGCTTGAAGTGATGCCAACCCCAAAAATAGTTGTTGAATGGACATTTAAAAGACAGCTTTGTTGGATGACTAACACTGAGATTTGCTTTTAAAGGAAAGTGACAGTCTTCTCAGACTGTTAAACAACATCTAGAAAAAAACAAACATATTTTTGTATCATAATTAGGTTGAGAAGTAAAAGGAGACTCTTCATAAACAAACTCCTTAGACGGCCAAAAGATTTGAACCCATAATCTTGCTGTGCTGCAGCAGTGCTAAGGTTCAGCGGCACTAGAGTAAAAAGAGGACAGCAACGTCTTTGCAGGTGATATTCATTCAAATTTCAGTGTTGACAATGAGATTTGGAGGGGCGGGGTTAGTAAATTTGTGTCATTAAGTAACTGGTTACAGGACTGCATTTATGTCAGATAAATCCTTGTGTTTCATTTAGTTTACGTAACTATGGCTGGAAGGGGAGGTTGACGTCAGGTTTATGGTAGGTGTTAATTTTCTGAGAACCATAATTACAATCCTAATCAGATGTATTTTAATATAGTTGTAGTCTGATGACTAGCCTAACCTTCATGCCTGTGGAAAGCGAGACACACAAACAGAATGGCAATCTCTGAAGTCTCAAATTCAAAGTGGTCCACAACAAGGATGTGTCAAAAAGCAAGCACTTACTGAAATACACTGAGAGACTTGAGGAATAAAAAATGAAACGAGAGCAAGATCAAGTGTGGGACAAAGGAACGTGTTGCAGAAGAGAGAAATATGACAGTGGGATGAAAGTGCACTGAAAATGAAAGATGGGAAATGGCTTTACAGACAAAGAGACATAGCCAACATATTCATTTCCCCTCCCTCCACATAACAACCTCCTGCTGCCACTCATGATGTAAGGCTGAGGCAATTAACCTCCTTCATCTGTCACACACTCATGACTCGTGTGTGTGCGTGGCTTTAAGAGCTCGGATGCAAGTGTTTGTGCATGCCTGAATCCATGTGTGTAAGCAAAGCAATAACATGAGCCAGTGTACATTGGGGCAATATTATGTGTGCACGAGACTGCGCGTGCGTGTGAGAGAGTGTGTGTTTCAAATCAAAGATAAAATCCCACTGCCTTTCACCTCAGGGAGATGATGTCATACCCTGCACAGCGAGTAGCGATGCTGGCAAACAGCTGACTTTACTCAGGATGGGGAAAAGTCGTCTTTGTCTTGCAGCTGCAGCATGACATCATTCATTGCATTTTTGACATGTGAATTACGTGTTTATTTCTTACTTATTCACTCGTTTAGCATTCATTATAAATGGAAATTCACATACTCATCAGTGGGAGAGTCACTGTTTTTCAGTAGAACATTGCAAGTTGCAGACATATGTTAAATCCCCCATAGGCCAAATTTAATACTGAAGACCTGTCAGAGTTGTTTAGACACCACTAAGTTAAAAGAGAAAAAATATTCATATTCCCAAATTACAAAGACATTTTAATGGCCATTTTGAAATATGAAAAATTACATCAGTTTACAGGCTATAACTAATGTGTGATATATAAAAATGGGGAATTAAACACTGTGCTCCAACAGTTCAGCCACAGGACATTAAATGCATTATTTATAGATTTTGCAGAATGTAGTGCTTATTCATTATTTTCATCACAATAAGCAGCCTCTGTGTTGTTCACAGATTAGGAAATGCTACTGGGATGGACAACATCTATCACTTTAAAAGACTTAAGTAACAATTCAGACATACATGCATGCATGGATTAATTGCAAATTACAAGCTCTTGTAATCCTGTTGACTTTCCAGGAAAAATGTCCCAATTTCTTTGCATAATTTTTGAATAAACTTGCATGCAGGAGTCACTTTCCCTACATATCAGACACATTTGGGCCTTTTGGCAGAACTCAATCACCACACTGCCAAGTGTTGTGTGGGCCTCATCTTGCCCAGAAGTCATGAAGCATGCTTAACATGGGTTGTGGCGAGTATTGTGTGAATGCTGTGGGTGTATGTGTGGCCCAAATGTCACAATGTAACAAATATCTGTCTCTTAAGGTGGGTATGAGAATCCAGAGAAATAAAGACATGCTTCAGAGTGATGTTGCTAGCCTTTATCAAGTGTATTTTTTTATGAAAAAAACAATATTAAGGTATTGTCAGAAATTGAAGAATTTAAAATCTACGTAACCAAAACTATCCTTATATAGACTGCTTGTAGTTTTATATAATATAATATAATATATTATATAACCAATACTACTTAACGTTGTTGTCTAACAGAGAAATAATCAGTACATTGCTTTGTGTCTACTTAAATTACATCTAAGACCTTTGTGCCTAGCTGATTCTTCTTCTTCTTCTTTTGGCTGCTCCCTTTAGGGGTCACCATAGTGGATCATCTGTCTTCATCACACCTGATCTCTAGCATCCTCTTCTGTCCCACCAACCTTCTGCATTACCTCGTTCCCTACACCCATTAATCCTCCCTGTAGTCTCTTTTTCTCCTGCCTGCCAGCTCCATATTCAGCATCTTTTGTCCAATATATCCAGTATTCCTCCTCTGCACATGTCCAAACCATCTCGCCGTCTCTTTCTAACATTGTCTTCAAACCACTCAAACCTAGTTTTCCATCTATAATATATACACACATATACATACATACAGGGGACATACACTCATCTCTATCCACTCCAGCTCTCTTGTGCACTGCTTTGGATTGGTGATCTCAGATATTTAAACTCATCTACTGTCACTATCTCTACCATGTTCACTTGTCACTCACTTGTCTCCCTCTTATTCTCTTTCATCTCCTCACTACAGATCACAGTGTCGTCTGCAAACATCATAGTCCACCGAGACTCCTTGTCCTTGTACATTCTTGTACATCCCACCACCTTCACATACTTCTCTGCCATAACTTCCTCATGCAGTACCACAGTTCCTCTCTTGGCACGATGTCATACTCCTTAATGCAGTATGTCTTAATGGAAGATTTTGATGATGTCTTATGTGTCAGAAGTATGAGAGCAAGCGAGACACATTTTCTTGAAACACCATGCCAAAAATTAGTCCACCCCAAAGATCAGTTCTTCTGGCACAAACAGAGTAATGTGGTTCACACAGTTAAGCATTTCAGGTGGAGTGTCTGTGAATTATACATCGGGGAAACCAAACAACCTGGGTAAGCAGATTGCTCAGTGAAGAAGAGCTACCTCATCAGGCCAAAGCTCCACAATGGCCACTCTTTCAGTGATGAGGCTATAAACATCCTGGATAGGGAGGAACGCGGGTTTGAGTCAGGACTCAAGGAGGCCATTTACATGAATGGCACTTTGGCCATTGAT
Organism: Hemichromis elongatus; assembly: GCA_015108515.1. Classification (NCBI taxonomy): domain Eukaryota; kingdom Metazoa; phylum Chordata; class Actinopteri; order Cichliformes; family Cichlidae; genus Hemichromis; species Hemichromis elongatus. The sequence goes on from VUQR01011456.1 coordinate 21,175, forward strand.
CAAAGCTTACGACAATTTATATACTAATATCACAAAAGTGAACTGACAACCCCAATGATACTACTGTAGTTTTCATCATTATACAGCTGTACTGTTTATAAGGTTGGGGAAACCTGGAGTCAGTTGGATGAGTGACAATGAAAACATTAGATCCAGATGAACAAAACCAGCTTTCTGGCAACTATTTCTCATATCTTCATTATATGGCTTGTGAATTTTATCTCTCTGTAGTTGCTATACAGCTCTGCTTCTTGTTCTTGAAAATTAATAACAAAACTGCTGCACATCCTTTCTAGCTCAATGTCTCTAGCCCACTGATACAAGTCCTTTTCTACTTCCTTAATGTCCATCCTCACATACAACTCACTCAGCCTTTGCATTTGCCACCTATCTTTACTTCCCTCCTCCTGTACTACTCCTGTCTACTTTCATCATCTCCCTGACTATCCCACTTAGCTGGTTGTGTATTAAAAGCAGGTGCTAACTGTTAGCATTGCTTAATAAAGCTGCCCACTCCAAAAATGGTTCATATATCTTACATGTATTGTGCATATTTGAAATCCAGTTATAGAAAAAGAGAGAAAAATATAATGATTATTCAGGTGTTATATTTTGGAGATGATTACTGTGGCTTTAATAACTTAAAAGCTTTACACTTTATCCTTTATTATCTCTGAACAAAAACCCTAGTTAGGCTGTCCTTTGATATACCAGCGTATTTTGTTAGCTAACAAGATGAGAAGTGTTAAGAAAGCATTTTTTTAGTAGAATTAATGAGATGTAGTTTTTTACTGTAGCCAGTATTGCTATTAAGCTAATAGCCAGCAAAATCTGTATGCTAAGCAACAACACAACAATATTCACTGACTTACAGATGCAAAAGTCAGCTGCAATTATTATATTAAATGCCAAGGTTACTGAAAAAAACAACAAACAGCACGCTTTCTTTGGCCTGTTGAGCAGGAGATCAAATGAAGTGGCAAGTAGTCTGTTTTGCTAACATGACACTCGCAGCTAATTGCTGTCATGAAACCAGAAGCTAATCATTTAGAAAGTCCTTCTGACCACAAACCGGGACTGCGCCATCTTAAACACACAGGGTCCAAACAGCAGATGGGGTTAAGGCTGATTTGTCAAGGGGGGCTTAGATGGCACTCAAAGACATGTGCACACAAACACACTTGAGAAGAAATTCATACAAACTCACAAAGACAGATAACAGAAGCTGTAATTACAGAGTTGCTGCTCGGCCGTGAGTGAACAACACAGCTCTGAAGAGCGAGGACGCCTTATTCCAAACACACACTCTCCCACACAAATCTGAGGATAGGATGCTTTACCATTACTACGGCTATAATTACTACCATAAAAGAGAGTGCTAGATAAGTGCAGATATGACTATGGGTGGACACTCTCAAATGCTTTAACATATAATTATAGGAATACATAGATTAGAATGCAGGCAATTTGTAAGATGAAGGTCAACAAGGATTACGACGTTGTAGTACTTCAAGGTTATCACAATTTGCGTGTGCGAGTGTGCGCTTATACGTATGTGAAACCTCTCAAGAAATCAGAGTGCTTAATGTCGAAATATGGTGATTTGCCTCTTACCCTCTTTATCCTTTTCTTGATAGGTTCAAGCTGATGTATGCGTATGTGCACTGTATGTGTTTGCGTGTCTGTGTGGGTGAGTCTCTCGAGTCAGTGAACATTAGTTAAAGCTTTGTCTATCCTACTATGTGTGTGTGTGTGTGTGTGGCAATTGGCTAGCGGAGTGGACCTTAATTGGTAGGATAGAGGAAAGTTACTCCACTTTCTTGGTTGGCTGGTCACTGTATGTTCAATTCAGGTGAGGATTAAGAACAGGAGAAATGTGCAGTGGAATTTTGTCTAAGTGATTTACTGCCTTTAGTACACCATTAATTACAGCAGCCCACCAGTGACTTGAAACTCTGAACTTTAAGGTTAGTTTTAAGGCGTTAGCGCAACAGACATCTTCCTGTGGAAGTAAAAACTCTTGGTAGTTGGGGTTACGTATATCTCTGCACTAGTAATTGCTTAAATGTTTCTTTTTTGAACAGAACAGTACATGTTCATGTTTTGGGTAGTACAAAATACATACAGCATTTGGGTGACACCAGAGCAGCTTCACTACAGCGTGGCATTGATTGCTGAAGGATTGGAACACCACCTTCATGAAAGAATTCCTCATTTGATGACCTATGGTCATGAGCTGTGGGTAGTGACCGAAAGAACGAGATCGCGAATACAAGCGGCGGAAATGGGCTTCCTCCAATGGGTGGCTGGCCTCTCCCTTAGAGTTAGGGTGAGAAGTTCGGCCATTCGGGAGGGGCTCAGAGTAGAACCGCTGCTTCTCCACATCGAAAGGAGCCAGTTGAGGTGGTTCGGGCATCTGACAAGGATGCCCCCCGGGCACCTCCTGGGTGAGGTTTTCCGGGCATGTCCCACCGGGAGGAGGCCCCGGGGCAGACCCAGGACACGCTGGAGAGATTATATCTCTCGGCTAGCCAGGGAAAGCCTTGGTGTTCCCCCAGATAAGCTGGAGGAGGTGGCTGGGGAGGGGGAGGTCTGGGCTTCTCTGCTTGGGCTGCTGCCCCCGCGACCCGGCCCCGGATAAGCGGACGAAAATGGATGAATGGATGGATGTTTTAATAACTGAAGTCCAGCATCTTCAATAATAACTGATGACCACGAAGCCCAGATCCTAATTTTATACTCAAACAGTTCAGTGACACTCATGGCCATAATCAGTGGGTGTAATCATCATAGGGTAGAGGTGAGAAGTCATGTAGTTACGCCTTCCTATAAGGCCACACTTATACTCACTCTGTGCAAGCTTTTAATGTTTGCCTAAAGGACGGAAGGGCGGAAGGATATTTTGGAGTGTTTTTAACAGCATGTTTCCATATTGACAATACAATGGAGAATACGCAGACATCTGCATAGAACAATAACACTGGCGTCGTCTGCCATCATTAATTTCATTATCCATACCTGCTTTACTTCCTGTAACATGTCAACCTCTGGAAATGTCTGTCATGCTGGTTTTAGGAACATGTGTCTGGCTCTTCAGATTGCTGTAAAGCCAGTAGCTGTCTGTGTTGCGGTGTTTGCTGGATCAAGCTGCTCACTAAAACCAACTAAATATTTTAGTGGTTTCTGGCCTGAAGATGTTTCTGTGTCTGCCTTTCTTTCCGTCTCGTTCCTGTTTTTCCTTTTTTCTTTTTTCTGAACTCTTCTTTGTTTTTCACCTTCTGTGCCATCCGCAGGTGTTTTGTGGAACTTGTCGTCATGCGACGCCCTGAAGATGCCCATCATCCAGGACGCTCTGGCTGTTCTGACCAACGCTGTGATCATCCCGCACTCGGGCTGGGACACCTCCCCACACACGCAGGAGGACCGCAAACTGCACCTACACTCCTCCCAGGTCCTCCGCAATGCCACAGGCTGCCTGCGGTCAGTGTCTCTACCTGTTCCTTAGAAGAAAACAGTAGTCACACATTTCAAGAATCCAGTATGCAACTGTATTCAGCAGAGAAGTCTCTTTTTGTAGATGTTGTGCTGTTCACAGTCTACTATTACTGGCCACTTTTAAAAAAAAGTCTCTGTTAGTTAAAACAGTGTTATTTTTAAATTGTACTCTGTGTTATTTTTAGCAGCCTATACACAGAGACAACTGATAGAATTAGCTGCATTTAAGATGACTCATCGTTTGGCTTCAGAGCTGCTGTGGCTTTGCTTTTTCTCACTGGAGACGTGGTGCTAGTCTTACAGTTCAGTCTGGAAGTAGTGACACGTGCTTTTATCATTTTGTTTTGCTTTGTTTACTCCAGCATGTTGGATTAAAAATAAACCTTTGCATCTGAAGATGAATAGAACAACATATATATGTATGTATATACTGAAGTTCAGATTGCCCAAAAAATGTGAAAGCTGGTTCTGATAATACACAGTATGTCACTATTTTTGTTAGTGGAACAACACCTGGCACCAGGATGCATTATGCTTGCAGAGCAAGGAGCAAGGAGTATGATGTATGATGCTTTGGGTAATGTTCTGCTGGGAAGCCTTGGGTCAACAACCTCCAACTAAACACAATACTTTGTAAAATATGCAAGAAAATTGTTTCTGCTGAATATGGAAACAATAAACTGGTTTCGCCACTTGGGGCAAAAACACAGGGTTGAGTACAAGCAGACTACGAAGGGGGATATATTAGCAGCTGGTGATGTAATTTGCGACTCAGTCTCTAAACAAATGATTCCACAGAGCGTCATTGAATCTCATCCAGTTTGTTGTTCAGGTTCCAGGCAAATGTCAGACTATAAAGGAAGAAAGGAAGAGTACAAAAACACCAGGTTTTTTTCTTATACTCAACTTTTGTGCAAAATTGGATAATTTGATGTCTTTCTGCCTAAAGTAGTTACCTAAATGAAACCATGTGAGACGTTTACACAAGACACATGTAAGACTCGATCTGTTCTGCATTCATAGGTCACGAGCCAAAGCGATAGTTAGTGCCTTATTCAGTCTTTAGCACACATCATTTTTCATTTAAAAAGGAGTAAAGTAGAAAGTAGAAGTAAAAGTAAAGCAGAAGTATAAAGTCATCTTTGTATTGGTGAGAGGCTTTCAGCATTACTGGATCTTCATGATGAAATTCCTGTGGTTGAATCTGAGCTCATAAATATTTCTGATGCAGACGTGTAAGCAGTGTACGAGACTTTTTTGATGTGCTATTCATTTGAATCCATCACAGCCTGCTGCATCAAAAGAAGAAAAGAAAACATAGCTTGTAGTGTTTTGACAAGTCCACCTGAAACAGTCTGTACGTACCTTATATTTATGTTTCTACCTGTCTCTGATTGGATGAATCTACCCAGCATCTGTCCGTATTCCTGCACACTGACAGCACGTTATACAACAGAACAAATAAGTTTGCTTTAAAAACGCAGCAGCTCACATCATTCATTGAGTTTTTTGACAGTTGGACTGAGGGGTATTTCGGCACATTTCTTCTCAAGGATGTGGCACAAGGTGCGGCGCGAGCTGAGTGGGAATGCTGCCGTGGCTGTGTTTGCACGTCTTGCTTCCTGTCGACTCGCATGTGTCTGTTTGTCCCTCTGCCTAACTCGGTGTTTGGCCCATTAATCTCAGCCGCGATATATCTCCTCGCCCGGCTCCCGGTGAAAATAAGCTACACATACTTACGAAGGCTTCCATAGCTCCTGATGTGTGTTTGTGTGTGAGAAGGCACACATCTGATACAGCGGTGCATGTGTGTGTTTTTTTTACTCTGGTTGGCGGGAGTGTGTTGCAGGAGATAGCTTTGTGTGGATCAGCTCCCTAAACTCGAAGGGCTAATTCATCTTTCTCACGCCTCGTTAGGGAATGCTGGGAGTCTGATTAAAGATTGAATATTTCATGGCGGGTTTGGTATATCGCCGGCCACCTGCTCTCTCTCCTCTCGCCCTCTCTCTCTCTCTCTCTCTCGCTCTCTTTCCATCTCCCATTATCTGCCTCGCATTCTCATTTTCTCTCTCTCCCTCTTTTAGTTACTTTCTCCTCCCTCGTTCCATTTCCATCTCGTCCTATTACTCCGTTTCTCCTCTCTCGATCATATTATCCCTCCTTTATGCCTTTCTTCTTCTGTCTCACGCCGTCTCAGCCACACTGTCTCTCACTTTCACACAGGCACATTTTCTCCCTCTGCTAACTCGCTGCTTCGCGCCATATGCTGTCGAACCAGCTAACGGGAAGAGCTAAAACTTGTGCTGTCAGACTGCTGAATGTGAATTATGTGCATTGAATACAAGAGCTAATGAAGAGACAGTTAACCCATTTATTCACTGTACTTGCAAGCTCGCCATGCCTCAGCCACGCTTCTGGGACAAATTACGTCATTATCTGGTATTAAAATGGGTGAATGAAGACAAGAATGTGATTCTTTTAACCAGATTTGTGTGGCACATTTGAACCCTTCTCACTAAAACTACACGCAGAAATGCAGCACCAAGTCTTGCAGTCTTACATAATAAGGCAACAGGCTTTTCTTTCGCTCTTAACTGATCTAGCAGCAGTCCATATAACGAATGATCTGCGTGGGTGAGAGAATACATTGAAGGCCTGTAATAATCTCTGACTTGATACAGCCTTTTTGCACAATCCTTCTTTTGAAGCTGACCTTTAGAGTGATTTTGTGTGGACATTCTTTTGCTTTGTTGCTTTGCTACAAAAAAAACTTTTGCCATTAAATTCTGAAAGCAACAACCTAAATTGTCAATTATGTAGTCCCGAAATGAGCAAAATGAGAACTACTGATTTTGCAGTTTTGGACATTAAATTGCTCCATGTACTTTTAGATACATCCTGCCAACCATCAAAGAGAGAACAAAACGTGCACACAAACAAGGGCAAAGCTAGATACATATATAGAATGAGACTTTGTTTTTATGTAGTAAACCAGCATGTGATTACAGAATTAAAGTTTAAATAAAGACAAAGAAACAGACAAAGAGAGACGTTACCGTCGATGAACATTTTCCCTCAGCACACTATGGGTTAATTAATTGTGCTCGGCTTTTAAAACCTGCTTTATAGACATGTAACCTTTGTCCTGGATTGTGATTCTCTCCTTATTTAGATTCTTCACACCAGAAGATCATAATGAGAGATAATCTGTAGCCCTGGTTTGCAAGGGAACGCTTCAGAGGGATTAATTATCTGTAATTGAGTATGGTTAATTAAACTGAATCCATTAACAGGTAGTAGCCAAAATGAGGGAAATGACTGCAAGAAAGAAGTAAGCCTACCGAATATAAAGAGGTTTACAAGTATTCTTGAAGTGTTCTTTACTTTGGCGTTTATCTGTGTGTGTCCTGTGTGGCTCACAGTGCTTTTAGTCAGTGTGTCTGTGTGTTTGGGCTCAAGGCAAAAAAAATCAGGAAAGATTCAGACTAGCACACAGACAGATTGTCAACAACCTGAAGTATTTAAGCAGTTATTTGACAGTATAATGAAAATATAATGCTCTCATAACTTAATAAAACTGAGAGATACTCTGCTGAGGGTCAGAATTTAAACAGCCAACTACATTATTTAAACATGTCACTTCATGGTGACATGTTTTGGGGTTTTTTGCCATTACATTTAAGGTCAGACCTCTCTTAAACTCTCACTAACACAGAACTGCATGACCTCAACAGACCTGGGTATTAAAACAAAAATGACTGGCTATGATAAAAATCCAGAGTGGTATCTCCTCTTGTTAAAGCTGCACCATCAGAATCAAACATTTCATATGACTAACGTGGTAGCAAACAGTTCCTCATTCAAACACTCCAGAATTTCTTCTGCTAAAACACATTTTTATCTCCTCTGTGAAAATGCCCTTTGGTCCTCACAAAAGCTAGCTGCTAACAGTTTTTAGCAGTTGCATTAGCATGCAGTGGGGTTGCTTTTGCCTTTTTGTTGGCGAGTTTAGGGCGATTAAGTTGGGATCAGACATCCAACAATTTACCAACACACCAACTCGTTCAGTTTATACACTGTTTGAAAACTCAGTCAGAGCTTTTGCTCTTCTACCATTAGCTTGTGATTTTTGTCAGTTAAGTTGTGTTTTTGTCATTCTGTCCAATGACACTCCATTAAGGTCTTTTTTTCTTCTTGTGAACCCCTCCGTGAAATATTTGACTTCTTACTGAATGCACCTTTGTTTTTACTCTTTGATGCTGGTTATAGTAGAGAAATACTTCAGCCACGCCTCCAGCAGTACAAGTGTTTCTCTTTGTAGATGTTTCCATTTGTTCATGTTTTTGTAGAGGACTGTTCGTCACTTCTTCTACCTCTTTTTTTTTGTCTCTCTGAAATCCCAAGTGGCTCTTCACTAAATGCACCTCTGTGCTTCTTAGCAAGTCTCCAACATTGGATATGTGCTGTTTACTGCTGGACTGGAGGTCGGTTTGTGAGCAGCCTGCAGGGTGTGAAAATGAGCTTTACAAACCTATGAGGCTGAGCCAAAGAGCAAAATTGTGCCCTAAAACCAAACATAAAATGCTCTGCAGAGCCCGTGGGAACAGCAAAGTCAGATAATAATCCTATGCTTCCTCACTATGAGTGACCCCTGTCTGATTGCACGTGGTCGTTTGATTCCATTGTAGCTACATATATAATTTATGGAAGGGCTGCAGCTTTAAGATTGAGGTGATTTTGAGGGAGGATGCTTTGGCCTATACATGGAGCTATATGTGTTCTTGCTGGATACAATCAAATTTCCACACTATTAATGCTTGTTTTCATCTGCAAATTTGATTTTTAAAAATCAAGGCTCTACTTTTTTGTAATTTTTTCATTTCCTGTTGAGAGAGTTGTCAAATTTTAGCCTTCTAATCCTCCCACTGGTGGCGAAACACCTTTTCCATTACATCAATTTTCAGCAGCGATTATTATTAGGGAGTGCGTGTCTATATCAGCCAATATTTGTAATGTATACATATGTTTACACACAGTATGTTAGAGTTATGTTCATGTCCCAAAAATAGGGCTGGAGATATTGCTGACTGACTTTCCAACAATCACAGCTTACTGTGTGCTATTGCTTACTCGTCCACTATTGTCTGTTCAGCTGTGGTGCTACTCTGCTACATGTGCTGCAGGAAAAAAACTATATCTATCTGACTGGGTAATCTAATTAATGACACCATGTGTAAGTTACCCAAAGTCTTTTGGGGTTTTTTTGCAACAGATCAAACAATAAATATGTCTCATATGTTGCAAAAATTATACATCATGTAAATCTAATATTGGCCAATAATATCAGCCAAACAATATATCTCTGATTTTTTTTTTCAGTTGGCACAGAAGCTGCAATAAATGTTCTAAAGTCCACTTAACTATGTCTAATTTATTTCTGTTCCAATTTATTTCTATAGCACAAGATCACAATAACTGTCAACTCCAGAATTTTTAAATTGTAAGGTAAAAATCCAACAATAACATGATAGAAAACCCCAACAATCAAACAACCCCCTACGAACAAACACTCGATGACAGTGGGAACAAAAAAACTCCCTTTTGACAGGAATAAACCTCCAGCAGACCCAGGCTCATGGAGGGAGACGGGACAAAAGACTCAGTGTGGAAGCAAACCAGCGATTGATAATAATTAAAAGAAAATCTCAATGCAATGCAAAGCCCCCAGTGTCCGTTTTAATTGTTCTGAATTGACTGGATAGCCACTTTTAAGCTAAATGCTTAATGCTACTTTTGCAGCCAGGAATAAGTCCGTACTGGACAAAACAAGATACACAGAGCGCTTGAATTTCTAAGGAAACGGCAGTCTATGATTGATTAAATGATAAAATTGCCATACTGGTTATAGTTGGTAACAGTTTTGCCTGATTATAATCTTCGTATTGCATATTTTAGGATGCCCATTGGCTGATAAGTTTTTTCTGTCTAATTTAAAAGCATTTATTTTAAAACAGTAGTAAAAAGCATATATGAAGCTGTAGTAATCCACTATTTTTGAGTTTTCTATTTGCACATTAACCACATATTATAATAACCTTCACTATCATAGATTGCCAATTCAGAGGCAATGGAGTATTCAGACGTTAACAGAGTTTACATAATTTAATGAAATGCATAATTGCCATTAATATTTCTGTGTTTGGTGTTTATTTGTGTGACAAAATGAATTAGAGGTGTCATATTGCAGCTAAACAGCACCACGCCTTTTTAAATTAATTTGTTATTCTCTGAGAAAACTGGGAGAAAAATAAAGTGCAGAGCTTTGTCTTGGTGCCATTTCTCACTGACACTGAGGGCACGAGCATTTCCTAGCCATCTCTAATAGCCTGACATTTAAAGGACATTACACCCAGCCTCTCTCCGCTCCGCCACGCAGACGAGCAAATGCAGAACATTTCCATGTGTTTCAACAAGCACACGTGCTCGCACTCAGAAAATCTGTGGGAAACCAAAACTAATGAGCAATTCAGTGTGTGCAATCTTCTAAAAGCCGTTCTGTGTGTGTGTGTGTGTTTCACAGGAACGTGAGCTCTGCAGGTGAGGAAGCCCGTAGGAGGATGAGGGAGTGTGAGGGTCTCACAGACGCTCTGCTCTATGTCATCCAGACCGCTCTGGGGAGCAGCGAGATTGACAGCAAGGTAATGCACATACACACAAATGCACACAAATATCTGCAAGGCATACAAACTCACATAGCCTCTAGCTCATTCACGCACACCTGCACGTAGTAAAAAAGAATGATGTGGAGGGGCCCTGTAAATGTGTTTGCGTGTGTCCTCTTGTTTGCACATATATCATCAAGACCTCAAACGCACGTGGTGCTTTTGCTTTCCAAACATGTGTACTATTTATGATTTGCATAAATCTGCATGTGGAAAATGCAAATGTGTTTAATCTTTTCCCTCACGGACTGTATGCGATCACTGTATATGCATAATGACTCTCAATCACGTTCAAAGCTTGCAGGCCACAAATACACTACAAAAGATTATACGCAAAGTTTTCTTGTTGCTACATTCACAGCACCCAGCCCTGTTTCCAAAAAGCTGACACACTATGTAAAATAGAGTATGTTTAAATTCACCTGTACAAAAACCTCAGTATTTAACCAGTTTCAGATGTGTTAAAATTGGTGCCTACTCTAATCCAGGATAGTATTGATAAAATATAACCCACTGTCCAAAGAAGTTTCAATTATTCTTAAACATTTAACTGAATGCAGTTTTGAATTTTAATACCAACAACAGGATTCAGGAAACTTTGACACATGGCTGGAAAAGCCATTTGTTGTTGTTTTTTTCAGTGTCAGGGTGCGAGGAAGGCTGTTATGTCAGTCTGCAGTAGTTTATATTTGTCGATGTGGCTCTGTTCTGTTTTAGGACAGCGACACAGAACACAGCAAGCTTCAGTGAAAATAGATATGAAGTCAGATACAGCATGAAAGAAGGTGCAGGGGTAGAGGTGGGTTGCACATCGGCTTGCAGATGTTCAGCACTGTAATCAATTGAAGATGCTTAAATAATGCACCCTACATGAATTTTGCCAATTGTATGTATAGAAAGCTAAGTAATGAGGTAATGTCATTTGGCATCTATGTTAGAATATCTGCCAGGATCGTGGCTGAGATCTGTTGAGCTATGACTGTGCTAAAATTGTGGAGAAATTATATATATTGACAAGAGATAAATAACTTGATTGGATATAGAAGGAACAAAAAGAAAGTAGAAGCAATAAGTGTGAGTGTGTCTGAAAATGATTTGACAATTTAAAACAATACTGCACTCTCTAGGCACTGCTGTTGAGTTAATGTGAAGGCCATGTAAGGTTTGTAGTGACTGACTCTGATCTGAAAGTTGGGGAATATATGCCTCAGCATCCAGTGGGTTGCTTCCACTTTATTATAATACTGCCAACAATTGACTGCGGAATATTTAGTAGGTAGGAAATTTCACGACTGGACGTGTTGCACAAGTGACAACCTATCAGAGTAGTGGAATTCACTGAGCTCCTGAGAGCGACCCATTCATTCACAAATGTTTGTAGAAACAGTCTGCATGCCTCGGTGATGATTTCATCAGAGTGACTGGAACGCCTGAATTCATCTGAATTGAATGGATAAGTGAATATTTTTGACAATATAGTGTAACTGGGAATGGGAATTTCACCGATTAAAAAATAAACTCAGAGTGTACCATGTTTTACTCAATCCAGATGGTCAGTGACACAGAAACATTTCTAGCGAGGTTTTCAATGCGCTTTTATGTAAGCACATTTGCATCCATGTGTTTATGTTTCCGTGCCACAGATACGTGTGTGTTTGATGGCGTTTTAGTGGTTTTAGCTGTGTGTGAGTTTGTGCGTCGAGTGGAGGCTCTTCACAAGTAGATGTGAAGTTTTTAATCCGCAGAAATCCTTCACAAGATCAAAGACTGTGACTGTTGACTGCATAGACACTCACAACAATAGGATTAGCGTGCGTGTGTGTCTTTCTCCATCATGTGCGCCGCATTTGTGTATATCTGAGTTTATTGGCTGTGTATGCAGTCCAGTCCACAGTTTAGTTGGCAGATGTTTTAGTGGTGGCCATCTTTGTGTCCTTCATCTCTGTGTCTTTCTCTTTTGCTCTGTGTCTCTATCTTTACCTCCCTCCATCAGACTGTAGAGAACTGTGTGTGCATCCTGAGGAACTTGTCGTACCGCCTGGCTGCGGAGACATCTCACAGCCAGCAGGGGGGGTCGGAGGAGTTGGACGGCTTGTTATGTGATACTGGAGGGAAGGACGCAGAGAGTTCGGGATGTTGGGGCAAGAAGAAGAAGAAAAAGAAGGGACATGACCAGGTGAGAACAGAAGATTGGAGAAACCGGGACTTTTTAGGGGTTGGCATTCTTGCTTCATTATCATATGACAATGTTGTAGATTCTGACTGTGGTGACAAATATTTGGTGGCTGTTGTCTCTGAACAGTCTTCTGATAGAGGTAAAGACCTTAGGGACCTGACAAATCTGGAAATAATGCTAACTTACACATGTATCACGCTGAGCAGAAACCCCGAGAGCTGAAAATGCTAAATGAATAACTGCAGTCCCTTAACGTGACCATTTAAGACTGACTTCAAAAGGTAGTCCATCACAAAAAGCCATTTTCCCAAGCTGCAACGCAACCTCATTAACCCTCAAGCTTTGAAGTACGTGGCGCACCCATGTGAGAATATTTCTGTGTCCTGCCTCTTGCATGTTTTACTCAGGCTGCCACATCCTCAGCTCTTCCAAACTGCGAATTTCCAGTAGTGAGAAGATGACCGATGCAAATGACACAAATTTCGTCTAAAAACGTCTATGTGTGTTTAAGAAGGAAGTAGCTGCTGTAATCAAAGCTGACAGTGACCTGTTGACTGCTGCTAAAAAGTTTCTGCTGCTGCTCATCTTATCTGTGGCTAGTATGAATAATAAAGCTATTAAAACCCTTTGAAATATTTTTTGAGGGATCCCCTTAACTGCTTCTGTGCAAAACTAGAAAAATTTCCAAAGTTTTTGCATTCCACCATTTTTGTCTAAATGTGGTCCCTTCGGCCTCCAATAAACAGCCAGATTTACTAACGCATTCCACCAGTGCAAACTGGGTTTTGTAAATAAAAGTACCGTTGGTATTTACAACGAGAGCACAGTGACAAGATTACGTGTAAGAGGTGGGAACTCAAGGATTTTTGCAAGTTCTCTCTGTTATATATTTATTTATGGCAGTTCCTTTCTTAGTGGGGAGAATATTTAGCGTTCTCCATTGTGGCTCCAAAGCTTTGGAATAATCTTCCTCTTTACATTGGACAATCCACATCAGTGCTGGTTTTTAAATCCAGATTAAAAACGCATTTTTTTTCGCTGGCCTTTGACTCAGTGGGTAACTGACTTTTATTTGCTTATATTTAATTGTTATTATTGTTGCTATTACTTTATTGTATTTATGCTTATTGTATCTCTTATATTTCTATTGTTCAACACTTTGGTCAGCCTCGTGTGTTTTTAAAGTGCTATATAAATAAAATTTGATGATTATGAGACCAAGAGCAAGAAATTACTTACATTTGGAAAATGTAATTTACTCCTAATTGTGATGATATTTAATGTAAAAAACTCATAGTACAGTAGCATAAACTATGGATGAATGTGCTTCTTTATTGAAGAAAAACTAGACCGCATGAGTCTTTTCATAAACCAAGCATTGGAGACACTGTTACTGATACCCCCATTCATACATCCAGACTCAAATGTATGCCTGGTGAAGCATATTAGCTCACATGCAAACAGGTTTCCCATCAAAAACTACCTGAATTAATATATCTCAGTGGTGGAACATAAGCATGCAAATTATAGCTTCAATACAGAGGAGAGGACTTTTAGTCCTTGTCATGCGAACTCTAGGAAGCATCAACAAACAGCATGGCAGCCACCATGCAGAGGAGACAAATGGCTAGATTGTTACATTAGCTTAATTCACTGTTATCTTTAGTGTCAGAAGTTAATATTTTATATGTTGTGCATTTTTGTAGTGTTAATGTCACCAATAAAAATCTTATGATGAAGAGCAATTTTCTTTTAATAATAACCTTTTAACAATGAAATCAAATTTCTAGCGTAGAGTGCAGTTTGATTTGATGATGCTAATGCTAGGTTAGCAGGAGTAACATTTTGGCAGCAACAAGCAACACTGTTAATGTGATTAAAAAACAAAGAAAGAGAAAAATATGACAAAAAAGTTGAACCAGTGAAACAAAAACAACAAATTATTTGTGAATGGATTAAATCTTATCTGTTGATGATGGGGCTATAGCAGAATCAGATTTGTATCTGTGGGCTTTGTGTTGTCCTGGTATTTTTTTAATTAGCATTTTGGTTATTGGTTTACAGTGTTGGTTTCCTCCTGCTACTTTATGGCTTTCTCCCCCTCTTCTTCTTCCCCCTTTTATTCCACACAGATATCACATATTATAGAATTTTAATGGCCTCGTAAAAGCCTTCCTTTATGAGTATTTCTTTCATGGTTTGTTTAATGCTTGGACTGTACCAGTGGGTATTCTCTGACAGGGGTCCATGCCAGACTAATTAATCCTAAATAACAATGTGTCGGCACAGATAGGAGAGCTGTTAGTCTTTAATACCATTGTGTTAAACATAAGTCCCAAGACACAAAGATGTTGCAAAACAGTATCCTGGGCCTATCACAGAAGAGACTCTAAATTTTAAGTGTTACATTTCCTGGTGAAATAAAGTTCATAAAAATGGTTTTACTAACCACACACGATGTGTTTATTACAGCTGCCTTCAGTTAAAATTTTGCTATTGATCATCTAAGACGAATAGGTATCAGTTTCAAGTAGGGAATCATGCTAACTAGCAGCATCAGGGCATTATGTCTTTATTGCCTGTTTCCAGATTTAAAGATGCTGGTTTGTTTCTGAGTTTCCAGACTTTGGCCATCTGTTTTAATCTGAGTTTCATCCTCTGTTTAGTTAAAAAGTGAGAGCTCTTCTAGTTGGCAGAAACTAAATGGCTGCCTTGGAGAAGGCTCTAACCTCTTGTCATGCTAATAAGCAATCAGCATCACATTCTGGTTGAGTGGAAGATGTCTTTTACCACTTCTAGTGAAGCTGCAGGGATTGAAATTCTGGCACTTCCGGTGGGTGAATTGCTCATTAGCCCTGCATGCTCCTATTTTTTCTCTCTGTCATTTCTAGGAAAGGCAAAAAGAGAGAGAGGAGATTTTTATAAATTGTAGCAATGAGCCTTGGCCTTTAACTTCAATTTGTTGAGTTAACCGTATGCAAACTCGCATGCAAACCAGGCAGAACCAGGGAGATGAAGGATTTTAAATGTAACCCCGAGATCAGATTGTAAAGAGACAAATCATAACCTCTCCAAACAATAATATATCAGCCCTCTCTCTCCTCTATGTGTGTCTCTCCACTCCAGTGCAGCTGTGGATGATTACCATGAAGGAGCGATTGGGGAGCTCGTTGGAGAGGGAAAAAACTCTATCAACTGTGGGGTAATTAGAGAAGAGGAGAGGAGAAGAGACAGGAATAAGGAGATGCTAGAAGTGACAAAAGGAAGCGATGGAAGACAGGGACAGAGAAATCACTGGAAGAAAAATGACCATATTGTCAGTGCTGTGTGTTGGCATTATTACACAAACTATAACAAATGCAAGGAGAGTGTGAGACTTATATTCTTTGCTATGAAAAATAAACATACTATGTAATTACTATGAGAAAGCATACAGAACATCAGACCCGTATGCAGTGCACAGAGGGAGCACGCAGGAAGACACGTTCAGTTTAAACAAACACAACAGCATTAAACAAAGGCCAGCATAACTCTAACTATACTCTATGATTTGTGTAGCTTCTGCTGCTAAGCTTGACTGTCTGACTGTTAGCTCTAGCTAGCTTTAGCTTCAGTTAACTTCTTTAAAATATCCATGTTTAGTTAGGTGATGTTGATTTAAGCGTCTGATTAGGTTTGCTCTTATGAACATTTTTGTAGCAGTCGCTCAGTTTATTTACATTGTGTCTTCACTTGTACTAAAACGCTTCCATGCTAACCATAAGTTAGCGTGTGAGTGACACGTGCATTTCTTGCACACGCTAAAATAGACTGAAACAGCTCTTATTCAGGCATTCATGAGCCTGACCGACTGGTCACTGGCCTGAGCTGCAGCTGCATTTATAACACGGTATACTCGATTACTTATGGGCAGGACAGGGGTGTGGTGTTTATCCCTTACTTAGTTTTTAGCATTTTGGTCAGTGGAGCGTGAAAAAGTCTGGCACTTTTATAGTAGTATTTATATCAGTACTTCAGTATCTAACATAGTAGGATGAATATCTGCCAAACACCAGTGAACTTCAATTATGTATTATTTAGTAGTTTTAAAATGAAATGCCCAGTAACTTAATAACATGCCACATGTAGTAAACTGTATATATAATTCTGTAATCCCAAATCGATTTCATAAAAGCCAGTCCCAATCTGCATTTAAAATATAGTGCCTCTTATTCCTTCAAAAACTAATGGTGCTGCTGAAAAATAAAGCATATTTTCCAGGGAAGCAGCTACTCATTGGTTAATTATGTTGCAGCATTACTGTGAGCTCTCCTGCATCTAAGAGTTTTTTCACATTTATTATTGATATACAGTATCTGTGTGTTTTTAAAAAAAAAAGCATCATCCAAGCAGGAGTGGATGTGAGATTTCAGTCACCGATGAGAGAGGGAAAAGAGAAATTGCCAATGGTCATGAGTTGCTCATGACAGTGGCTCTCGCCCTTCTCCTCGCCCGTTATTGCCTGAGGGGACCGTGCTGGCGCTGCACCGCTGTCAAACCTCGCCTCACACAGAATTCTGAATGCTTTTCTTTTCTGAATTATGTGTCATCTTCCGCAGTGGGACGGCGTCGGCCCATTTCCAGACTTGGCGGAGCCCCCGAAAGGCATCCAGATGTTATGGCACCCCACCATCGTTAAGCCCTACCTCACACTGCTGTCTGAGTGCTCCAACCCAGACACCCTGGAGGGAGCAGCTGGGGCTCTGCAGAATCTAGCTGCTGGCAGCTGGAAGGTAAGAATGCAGTGCAGTGGCTGAATCATTCAGATACTAAATGGCATCTGCAAGATGCTCTCCAAAATTCCAGTAGGTGCCAAAAACCCTCAGAAGGTAATAATAATATAATATAATACAAAAAAGATGAGCCAACTCAGATATTCTTCTGATTTTGTGATGAAGGATGTTGTGATCATTTAACTAGCCCTTTAAAAATTCTTCTTATCTGAGAGCAACAAGTAGTTTTAGTACATGGTGTCTGAAATCAGCATTTGGTAAAAAATAAATACATTGTGTAATAAAGAAAACTGTCTTTAAAGCAATAATTCAAAGATTAGAGCACGTGTAATGTATTATTTGCTGTTAATTACACTGTTGATGAGCAGAATGATGGTGCAGCACCTGTTGCCTCATAGCATTAATCCTGGGTTTGCTGTCACCATGCTTGTGCGCCTTCTATCTGAGTGATCAGTACCGAGGACCTTGTGTGGGAATTAAGAAAGTTTTCTATATGTGACAATCTGACCAATATTTTTTTCCTTTAACTGTGAAATGAAAGTTATTGATGCTTTCCAGAGGATAACTCCTAATGATCTAGTGATCCTCTGGTTTACAGAGCACCTGGCAGGTCAGGTGTTTCTTCAAAAAAACCTCATGTTGTATAACCTGCCTTTATGGCAAACAGTTACACCAGTCATCTCCTTCACAGACACATCCCTGTTTTAAACTTGCGTCTGTGTCTTGATCATGCGCTTTCACATTTTGTTACTGCCCACATCACTTCCACTAAGAGGTCAAAGGGCACAGTTGTAACATCAGTTGCTTAGAGTGGACAATGAAAGAAAGCAGGATGTGACCTCTTGACATCAACAAAATGAAGTCGTTTACACCTTGCAAAAGGGAACACTGTGACTTCCACTGTTGACGTATTTACCTATTTTCTCTTTGTTTGGTACGAATGAGGGCAAAGCAGCAACCTCAACACAGAAGCCTCAAAAAACTGCAAAAGCAAGTCATTGAAATGTGCAGCTTTTATTCATGGGTAACATGTATATACCTTATCCGGTTGTTTATCAGTTTGTTTCTTAGCAATAATTAGCTGTATGTGTGTTTGCCCAGAACATGTTTATGGAGCTAAGCTATCCAAGCTTGTTAGCATTAGCAGATAACTTGGCACTCTTATCCAAATATAGTAATTTGTGGTTTCGAAAAAGGAAAATGGATTGGGTCAAAATGCTAACAATGCTACATATAAATCTCTCCTGACATCTCTGTCCACCTCTCCCCCTGTCCTCCCCAGTGGTCCGTCTATATCCGAGCTGCGGTGCGCAAAGAGAAAGGACTCCCTATACTGGTGGAGTTACTGAGGATAGACAATGATAGGGTGGTTTGTGCTGTTGCCACGGCCCTGAGAAACATGGCTCTGGACATCAGGAACAAGGAGCTAATTGGTGAGTAGCCACACTCGCCCCCACCTGTCCGTACAAAGAAATCTACACAGTCTGAAAAAGATGACGCTGTAAACAAGCCTTTACGAGAGCGTGTAGAGAGCAAAAGCACACTGACAGTGGAGAAGAATAACATCTTTATGGTCTTTTTCTGGATTTTAGGGAGTAATTAAAAATAAATTTCTCTGAAGACACACTGAAAGAATTATTCCCTTGGTTCAATACATTCTTATGAAATTGGTTTCTGCAGACATGTTTAAATGTCATGTTTAGCATCTATAAAAAGTTGTTAAAATATTATTTACTTAGTGCTTCGCTGGTCTTTGAGTTTGTTTCTACTTTGTAAGCAGAAGACAGTGTTTCTTTGACTGATTGTTTACTGCTACGTTTTCCTTTTGAGACTCGGTGATGTCTGTAATAATGCTGCTTTTCAACTTGTCCCCATAGCAACCACCACATGTTTCCTTCCACTCATTCTGTCTGATGCTGAGTGTCTGATGGTCGATGTGATGTTTCTCTGTGTGAATGCAAGCGTCCGTGTGCAGGCTGTAATGTTAACTTTTCTGCCGTGCCGCCATGGGGCACGCGGGTATATTTTGATAGGACATATTGCTTTCCCCTCAGCCGTGTTGTGTGATGTGCTTCGAATGCAGTTTATCATGTAAACACACGTGTAGAGGCCTCAGAGCTGTCAGCAGCAGATATTAATAGCATCTGCAGTGAGAGGTTTGCTTTGAGCCAACTAATGCAGACGTTCACTTCCCAGCGTGTTTATGTCTTTGTAATTATAGCGGTATCAATCATGATCATTACAAAGAATCACTTTAGAAACACACTGTAGTCAGACCTACAGTTCATGACAGCTTATCACTCCACCGCAGCATCAGCGTATCCACACACTTCACAGCTGAGCGCGGTCAATACAATAACTAGCACTAACGATATTCACTTTTCTGGTTCTGCAGGTGCTCCTCTCACACGCAATGATGCAGTTTTTCTTTTCTTTGTTTTGTTTTTCTTCAGTTCATAGCTGGCCTTGTTGAATCACTGCGGTTTAATGATTTATTTGTAGATGTTCAGCGATAATTGTAATCTATTATTTTTCACCATTTGGATTATTGAAGGTCTACAAAGGATTGTCACTCCAAAACTAGTTAAAGGAATTAATTAAAAATAAATAAAGTCTGTGAATAAATATACAGGAAATGGCGTAAGTGTTAGTCTTTTTCTACCTGGTCAAATTCGAGAACAGAAAAGCATCTCTATTCTATGTCCTGAGGAGTTTCTGCCTAGCTGTGATATTTAGTTGCGATGCCCGTAGTACGTCCAGGTGCAGCCTTATTTCCCAAGGTGTCGCCCCAGCTGATGTAGGCATAAAATAAAATCAGAGCAATTAAATATAATTAAAATGATTCTGTGACAATAGGAAACGCCATTCTTTTTACAGTCTACCCTTTTTTATACTTTTTCTTATGATCTTAACAATAATTTGTGCAGTGAAAATGACTGATGAATGTTTCCAGTGCTGCAATTTTCTGGCCGTAGCTAAATCACTATGTTTATGTATTTCTTACTTACCCTTTACCCTTTACCCTTTATTTATTTGTCAATTGCTTTGATATTCTGGAGATAATTGTTTTTTTGATCTGTAAAATAGAAAAGTTAGACCTCAGCCGTTGTATTGCTCTGACTTAATTATCACTTAAAACTAAATGTTAAATAGTAGTAGTGCTTTGTCCTCACAGGTATCCATGTCTTCCAACACTTCCAGGTCATCGTAGTCTAAGGAGCTTGGAAAGAAAAGCTTCTATGGGACACTCTCATAGGAGCTTAAATCTGGGACTCTCCAACATTTGACCTTAGAACTGAAGAAGCGTCTTGGATGAGAGGTGAATTGTCTTCAAGCAACTTAAACAAGTCCAGACGCTTTACTTTCCAGGCTCCTTAGACCATGCTTCGACCCTTTGTCTGCATCAGTCGTAGAAGAATCTAGTATCACTGCAGTCACCTAGAGTAGAGCGGCACTGCATCATCACTTGTTTTGCTGTAGTAAAGAAATTCATCTGGATGTGGATAAAAATTTAAAGAGTTCTTCCTTTGCTCATGCTCCACCTCTCCAGCAAGTGTAATCAAATTTGTCCTCTTAGGTTTTGCGTATTCTTGCTGCTCACTTGGCCTTACCTCAGCGCTCCTGCCTCCACAAAGAAATATTGAAGTTTTATTGTTCAAATTAGTAACAGTTTCTTCTTATATATTATGTACACCAGCAGTAAAACACATGCAGTCTGCATGCAAACTGTCAGTGAGTCATGACGTGCAACTACACCCCCAGCACCACCAACACCGCCGCCCCAGGGTGATGACCCAATCAGAATGGAGGCCAGAGAGCAGAGCAGACAAGATTTCCTGACAGCAGTGCTCAGGTGTCATGGGAAATGTAGTCAGTCTGTGTGAGATCACGTGACCATGTTTCCATCAGTGTCTGACAACAGGCCTGCCAGGCTGGAATTGTACCTCTCTAGTAGTGAGCGCCAGCTTTCTGAAGCTTCTTCCGTTAAAAAAAAGAAACGAGGGAAGAAAAATATTTTGATATTTGTGACTTATTTATTTTCCGGTGCTTTGACTTACAGCTGTTTCCACATTACATTCTGTATTATTGTAGAAATTACAGTGAAAATACTGTGAAATTACACTGAATATAAATTTCTACTGTGTAACTTTAGCTTATATGATTAAAGTTCAACACACTTTGCTGATTATTCTACTGGGTAAATTTAGTAGAACATAATAAAATTTTCTTTGCTGCAAGTTTTGCGATTTTGAATGTTCCTACATAATGTTTGATAAATAACGGTGTTCAGCTTAATAATAAATTGTATAAGGGTTTTTTCCCCCTTAAATCATGTTTTAATCAGTTTATTTAAAAGTGTTGTGTTAGAAGTACAGAATAAATAATAATAATATTTATTTTTTAAATGCAAAAAGTCTTCTACTGTTTCACTTTTCCTCATCAAACTTGTATCATGTGCACACTGGACCAGGGGCTGGTTTTCTTGACCAAACCTAATATTAACTGCTTTTTTAAAAAACATTCTTTAGAATGGCCTTTACACTGGTTACACCATTGTGTGTTCATGTGAATGCACTCAAAATACGTCTTTTGCCTAGAAGTAGGTATCGTTTTGCTGATTTTTTTTTTGTGTATACAGTAGGTACAGGGGTTCAAACTGCAGCAAAACGTGAAACCGTGAAATAGGAAAATTGCAAAACTTTGAACACTCCAACTTGATAGCAAAAACAAAAGAATCTCCGATGCAAGTAAAGCAAAGAAAGCAGTTTCTTTCAACATTAGTGGACTGCAGAGCATCAGGATTGTTGATCTTTTTGCGGAGGAATTGGTTAAGGTGAAGGAGCTGTGCAACTTCAACAAATTGAATTGAATCCTCTTAATAACTTATAGGCTTTCCGTCCCTCTTGTGTGAAAATCTTTACTTTGTAAAGTCAACACAACAATGCTGTAAGTTTGTTGCATTGTTAGAAGCTGGCCCCACACCTGCTTCTGACTAAGTGCAGCATTTAAACCCAATTTTAGCAAGAAGAAGGCTTCAACATGGCTGCCACTAACTGGTTAACTATTTGGTTACAAACTTACAGATAAAAGGTCAAGTCATGACCAGTTCAAGACTTGGCATATGTCACGTCTAAAGGTAATTATCCACCCATCTAATAACACCTATTGTTGGGGAACTAGAGCACATCCCAGCTAACAATGGACTAACAGAAAATGACGGTTTAGCATCGTCAGTTAACCTAAAAAGCAGGGCTTTGGACTATGGGAGGAAGTCGGAGTACCTGGAGAAAATTCACACAAAGAACACACAAACTCCACACAGAAGCTCCACAAAATGTTCGTGTTTCACTCCCATGCCTACATTTTTTCCCCTTCCATTGCCTAACCTTCTTCATATATTATTCACCTCACCTGCACTCTCCCTGTCACTTTCACCCACCACAGGTAAATATGCCATGAGGGACCTGGTGCACCGTTTGCCTGGAGGCAGCAACAACAACAACAGCAGTGGTGGGGGAGGAGGCGGGGGAGGTGGCACCAACAGCAGCAGTGGGCTGGTGGGGAAGACCATGTCAGATGACACCATCACGGCTATCTGCTGCGCACTGCATGAGGTCATCACCAAGAACATGGAGAACACCAAAGCCCTGAGGGACGCTGGCGGCATCGAGAAGCTCATTGGCATCGCCCGCAGCAAGGGAGACAAGTAAGCCGAATGGGAAGATGATGTCATGTTGATGAATGGGTAAACAAAAAGGATGTGGAGGTGACATTAAAAACAGTAGAAATGATCTGACCAGCCAAGGTTGTAAGGAAGCACCAATACTTTGTATCGTCTTATAGTTTTATATACGCTGATCGCATTTTAAATCACAAGCTGCAAGGCAATGTAGACAAATTCATCAGTCGAGCAGACAAACAGGCGGACTGATAAAAAAGATAAGACAGGAGCTGGATTATGGATGAGTATTGGTATGAAGGGGCTCAGAGTTGAGACAGGAGAGAGAAGGTTTACAGAGGCTGTGTGATTGTTTTTCTTAGTGCTGTGAGTCACCAGTCAAAGCCGCAGAAAATAAGATCCAGCTAAAGTTTGGCCAGTCTGTACCCTGCGCGCTCCCAGCATAGTGTGTTTACACACACCTACATTGTTTTTATTGGACAGTCTGCAAAGAGAGAGCACACAGAGGCACAGAGCAAGGAGTATAATTTTAACTTGTTTAACTTGCTAGAACGAAACATATTTACAGTCCACGTCTTGCAGTCCTTGCAGTCCTTGCAGCTTGTGCTTGGCTCTACTTGGCTCTATGCAAGGCTTTTGTTTGTTATCTTACATTATTATGGACTAAAACAATACAGATTATTTTATTTATGACTCAAAATAATTTAAAGGGATAAAAGGTAGCATCAATGAAACTGAAGATCCAAGAGTGGAAGTTTCCCATAACTACAAATCCTCGGATGGCCTTGGTGCCATTTGCCAGACTTATCAAGATTACATTTAGCTGCTACCTTTTTGAAGTTTCTCTCAAAATGTCATATACAATACTCAAACATTGTCTAATATCTATGTGACATTATAGAAACAGGAAAAACCAAGGAAAAACATTTATCAGTTGTTGCTGGAAGCTGCTGGCTATCGCTGAGTCGTTTAGGATTGCTTAATCCAGCCCTAACTTTAATCTTTATCAAACAGAAAACTGTTAAGCCTAAAAGTAGAGTGGGTGTCTGTCTCTGAAATGTAAACTGGGAGCCCCTCTTCTGTAGTTCTACAGAAGAGGGGCCTGAAAGCTGAAGGTTCTGCCTCTCACTCTACTTCCTAAAAGTAGAATTGAAGGCTTTTTAAGGAACTGTTTTTAGAAACATTAAACTGGATGTCATCTGCATAGAAACAAAAGTATGCTATGCCTGCTAATAATAATTCCCTAAGGGAACATAAATAGAAATGGTCCCAGCACAGAACCCTGTGGAACTCACCAGATGATCAGTTAGCTGTTTTACAACTACTCTTTCAAGAATTGTTGAAAGGAAGGTTGGAGATATGCATGCAGTTAGCTAAGACATCTGGGTCAAGTGATGGCTCTTAAAGTAAAGGTTTAATTATTGCTATGGTAAAAGCTTTTGATAAGTAGCCCACTGATAAGATAGAGTGATCATATTTATGATCGGAACATTCATTAATGGAAGGACTTTGAGCAGTCTAGTAGCAATTAGTCACGATGGTTTGAAGGAGGTTATTATTGTAGTTAACCAAGAAAGATCAATCGGAGAGAAAGAATTTAAATAAATATTGTCAGTTATAGCAGTTGCGCTACATAATGATGTATCTGTGGGATGGTTGTGAACAATCGGCTTCTTTAATAACCAAGTACTATTTTAAATGTCACTGAAATGTGTGGCATTTGTTTTGTGTATAACATTGCCTTCACACAGATTTGTTTGCATTATAGCTAATGTTAGATTTGTTAGCATTATGAACCTTCTTGGGCACTGGCCTGTCGAGAATGTGTTTCAAAACAGCTCTTCATTTCCTCTTTTAAAATACTATAATAATACTAATACTATACTGTGTGTCTGCTTTTTGTCTTACCATCTGCAAATACTCGCTAACAAATAGCCAAGTGGTAGTAAAACTTGAAAAAGTGCGACAAATATTTTCAATAATTTGCATGTTGACGTTCTTGGGTCATTTTCTAAGGCTGAAGCCGTGCATAGTCGCTATTGGTTGCGTAATACTTTAAAATAAGCAACGAATTAAATCTTATTTGTATCAGTTGTTGCCAGCTAACAGAGGAAGCAGTGCCTGAACATCTAGTCAAATAGACAGGCACATCCTGCAATTAGATATATGATTGAAAAGCAGTCCCTAGGAAAGCAGAAGTTCAAAGAGTGGGAGTTCTCCTAGTTAAAATTTCCCAGTGACAGCTACTGACATCTGCTAGGTTAGTTTTAGCAGCAGCTCAGCTGTGTTATGATCAGATTGTGGCACCGCCTTATTTAAATATAATAAATGACTAAAATACAGACAAATATTACCGAGGAAAACGAGTGAATATAGATATACATAATATGATGTAGCTTAACTTCAGCTGTCATTTTTAGCCCAGTTTTGTTCTAACTGCATATCGTATACATTTCTATTTATTGTCATGTCATGTTTCTGTTTTGTCTGTTTCTATATCCTAGCATGGCATTCACTTCCTGCAATGCTCAGTGATAGATAACGGGCTAAAACTAATTAGTTATGTGTTTATTATTAGACTCACATTTAAAATTACAGGTACCGATTTAGTTGTCTTGTTCCTCAAATAAAATTTTTCCAGCGTTCCCTATTTGAGTCGCTAAAATTACACAGCCCCCCCAATCTGAGAATCCAAAACAACAACATTATCAAAATGTCTTGAAGAAATAAAGTTTAATTTCCTAGGCAGTGATAATGCCATATGAGCCAATTAAACCCACAGTCATTAGTCACTTGGGGGAAACGGAATGAAATACTGGCTAATAAATCAATCAGAAAAACAATTATGCAATTTGTCCTACGAACATTTAAGTGGCACATCAGAGGAGATGAAGAAACATTTTCCTAGAAGGCTGCAGGAGATGCTGATTTACATGCGCGTTTAGTGCCTCCATAGCGTGTCTTTTTCATCTTCATTTTGAACCGTGGTGTTTTTATAGAACAGCATAGCACCTTAAACCAAACAGAGCGGAGGACGGTCGAGCTTTACATTGTGTGTTTTGGTTTTCCTCTCTGCTGAATTCCCAGACATAGTCCTAAAGTGGTGAAAGCTGCATCTCAAGTCTTGAACAGCATGTGGCAATACAGAGACCTGCGCAGCCTCTACAAAAAGGTAAAGCCTCTGTTCTCTGGGTATACAAATCCAGAAACTGTGCAATTACATGTAATACCATTGCAAGGCACCAGAACACTGTCTCAGATCTTCTCCTCTTCCTTTGCTTTCGCTTTTGTCTCATGCAGGATGGCTATTCCCAGTACCATTTTGTTGGCTCCTCCTCTACGATAGAGAGAGACAGACAGCGACCTTATTCTTCCTCTCGTACGCCCTCCATCTCTCCTGTACGGACCTCGCCCAACAATCGATCAGGTGAGCCTCCCTCTCTCCCGTCTTCCCATTCATCACGCTTTCCACCAGTACGGTCCAGTCAGACGAGCAGCGCTCAGATATATCTCAGCTGTGCTTCAACCTTCACACTACAGTGACCACTGGTAAATCACTCCGCTGTCAAAGAAAATCCTTGCACTAAAAAAGTTTGCCGCCCTTGTGTTAAGTTAAGGTTTGACTAATAATAATGAGCATGTCCAAGGCCTAGGTGTTTCTGGGCTGATGGAGACACTTTGACAATGATCGTGTTGTGTAAGACACACAAGCCTTGTAGAGCATTCATCGATACAGTTCTTCCTGTGACGATGTAAAATGGGAGCGCCTCTTATTTCTAGAACATCTAAGCTGTCTGGTGTTTATTGAGACATTATAAAGCTCTTAATAACAAGCATTTGCAACTCCACACTGTGCATGTTCAGCTTTGTGCTGCCTTAGCTTTCACTTTATTAATGTGACAGCAATTACGTGGGTGGTGGAGTTGCGGTTTAAAACATGCGAGCGATAAATACGGATGGAAGCCTGTTTGCTGTTTGCATTGATTGTCTGGGGCAGCTGTCAAAGTGTCCTTTCACGAGATACCAAATGCCAAATTCATCTCATCCGTCGGTGTGTGAGTGTGACAGAAGTGCTCAAAGTGCACAGAATAAGGTGCTTTTCTTTTCTTTTCTTTTCTTTTTTTGTTTTTGGTTTTTTTTGCATGAAATTTGCTGTGACTAAAGCAGTTTTTCATATCTGGCTGTAAACATGTTTATATCATCTATAATGTGGCAGTCTGTGAGGATTAACTCACATTTGGAGTCAGCCTCAAAGAGCAATTAAAGGGACTGCAGGTCAGCAGGAACTGTTGGCAGTCATCATCGCCACAGTCAATATGCACAGCTCTCAATGTCACTCCTGCAACCTCAAATCCTCCATTTTCAGTGATTATGATTTTAAAATAACACAGAATGCGTTTAAATCGTGTTTTTAGCGTTAAATTGCTCCCATAGCCATTAAATGTCTGCATCAGCGATTTAATGGCAATCAATAGAAACAGTGTCACAAGATTTGACAGAAAGCCAAAAGTGTGAAGCTGTTTGCGGAGGGGAAAGGCATCACAAAGTCGGTCATTAAGATCTCATTAAATTATTGTTCAGTTATAAAATCTGTTTAATCTCCTTTAACCAGTTGTTTCAATTATCAGCCATTGTGTTGTTGTAGATTTTAGTCAGTCTCAGTGGACTGGACAGGGTGGAGTACACCACTCAGTACTTCCCCTCCCACCACAGATGTACAGGTGGGTCATTTTCCCATTGTATTAATATTCTGGATTCTGCTAACAGAGCTGGGTAGACACTGGCTTACATCATTTAAATATTGTTTGTAAAAGTTTAACTAAAAAATCTTATTATACACAGAAAATAATAAAAGTTTAGAGATGCTGTGAGTATTTGGGTAAAGGGAAATATAATTTGTACCGACCGTACACGATTCAAAACCACCTTATTACTTCCTTATTTCATGTAAAACTGTGCGCACAGTTCACAAGTAATATGCAATTAGTATATTGCCCTCAAGTCTAATTTGGGCCCAGTCTTTACTCACAGCCAGGGACAAAACATTTTAAATGAAATATGAGACGATATTTTAGCGTTTAATGAGCTTAAACGAACAACACAAGTTTCTTACAGGAGGGGAAATTAGGAACCCTTTAAGAAGTTTCTTATACAATTCCCAATTTAATGGCAAACAGTGTACAAGGTGTCACAAGATTGCCCAGAAAGCCAAAGGTGGGAACCTGCTGATGGAGGAGAAAGACATCACAAAGTCAGTGAGTTTTATACGATGACCTTGACTGCCAAGTTTCATGGAAATCCACCCTGTCATATATAGAATATACTCATATTGTCATTCACAGAGCCAAGCAGCTACAGCTGCCAACTGTGAGCTAATGCATAATTCAAAAATAATTTCAAATGACTTCATGCAAGAGCATTTGAACATTTTTGACATATTAGCCATCTACATTTAAAAACAATAGCCGGGGCTGGATTTATGAGGCTTTCAGCTGACAAACCGGCAAAATAGAAATAAGTATGATAAAGACTGTAATTCAAAAGCTCATTTCACATTTTTTAAAATTTTGCAGGCAGTCACAAATTGTCCACTAAGCCTTTTCTTTAATTTCACTCTTATTTTTTTTTTTGCAAATGCATACAAAGGAAATCATTCCTTAGGAATAAATGCACTTCAATAAAAGTGGATGATTGGGTGTTTAGGTGCTGATTTTACAATGGATTTGCTGTAGCAATAGTGCAATAATGAGCATCTAGATCAATACTAAATGGATTATAACATGCAGAAAGAGAGGCAAAGAAAAAGGCTCAGTAACACAAACAGGCGTCATAACCAGCAGCTTCTATGTGAGAGGCTGCTGATAGTGATTTGTAGATCAGAGCAAACCATATGGCACTAAATCAACTTATTGTCACTGTCACTGATCCCATCATCCCCTTCTCTGTTTTTTTGGACTGTGGGTGTTTATATTTCTTCTGATACTTTCAAGACGCCTGTTGGGTACAAGAAGATTTTCAGGTCACCAACAACAAGAGAACTTAATAGGCCAGTGGGAGTCTAAAGTGGTGAGAATATATAGGAGTGGCCTGCAGTCAGACAGCAAGAGAAGAAGAAAAGAAAGGATAGACTAAAGCTGACACAGGGAGGAGGGATGACTCAGTATTTACCTCTTTGAATCACAGCCTGGTCAAAAAGCTAAAGATTTGTGGAGAATAGTCCAAACCCACAGAGCCACAGTATAAGCTGCTCCCAGTACCTCTGTTTTACAATCATTTCAGAGTGATGGTTAGAGCAAGTAACGCATACGGCGAAGCCACAGCGTTCTGTGCTTTCATTGGCAGGTAAATGATTGACGATGATTGATGAGTGATGATGATGAGTACAGTTTACAGTTTGTCTCTCTTCCACAGCATGTCTTTATCCTGTTCTTTTCTTCTCTCACCCCAACCGGTCACAGCAGATGGCCCCGCCCCTCCCTGAGCCTGGTTCTGCCGGAGGTTTCTTCCTGTTAAAAGGGAGTTTTTCCTTCCCATCGTCGCCAAAGTGCTTGCTCATAGGGGGTCATATGATTGTTGGGTTTTCTCTGTATGTACTATTGTACAATATAAAG
>VUQR01011457.1:0-39935 GCA_015108515.1 Hemichromis elongatus
CTTTGTCTCTAGGAGCCACCGTAAATATAATTTTATTTATTCACTCCACATACAATGTAATAAATAAATTATAAAATACAAAAACCATCATTTACATTTAAACTTTTAGCTATTTAAATTTTCAGCTTTTTCCTTTTAAACAAATTTTAAGTGAAACAACACAAAACACTGCAAACCACAACACAATAAAATATCAATTAAAATATGCAAAACAAAAAGATGCACATTCTCTGTCATATAGGCCTGGGATTTTTGGGATTGTTATCCTGCTTGGAATTGCATACATAGGATTCACTACATGAATAAACTTTCTGAATCCTTGCAACTGAAAATAGTTGTGGATGATTACCATACCTTTCTAATGTGATATACCTATACCTAGGGTGTCTATATAAACAATGTTACAGATGGAAACTACAACAAGCATTATAAACTTTATCTGGAGTTTTGTTAAGTTGTGTGATGATAGCACATTTCAGAGTTTACAGTATCTGTACAAACTCTAAACCCAGAGTCACAGAGATAACCTAAAAAACAAAGGCCTGACAAACAGTGACTGGTGTGTTGCAGTGCATATAACACAGCTGTGTCTGAAATCTTTGCTTAGATCAAACTTAAATTGAACATTTAGTTTTCAGAAACATCTCTTGATTTTAATGATGGTGTCACAACAGCCACAGGCCAACAGCAAGACTGGATGCAAACGCAGAGAACCACAACAGAGATGGCAAGTACGTTTTACGGTGTTTATTTAAGAAAACAGATTAATTCATAGCAGGGCGTGGACGGTGTAGTGACGTGGCCGTGGGTCAGTGAGGGTAAACTGGGAATTAAAAAACTCTGCCCAAGGGTGGAGATAAAGGGAACTCAGGTGCCTGATGGAATTTTCCATACATACCTCCAGATCATGACAGTTGGACATGCTGTTTAGGAACTAAACATGTACAGGAATGTAGTTATTTTTAAAATTCACATTTATTTGTATTTTATGGAGTGGCCTAACTTTATGGAGAAATGAAATAAGAATGAATTTTAAAGGCAATTTTTAAATTTTAAACATCCTGACTGTATAATGTGAAAAAATTTAACATCAAATTTTGCAGTCACATAATTTCTTAAAAGAGAAAATGGCAGGTTCTGGCCAAACTGTGAAAATACATTTGTTAGAGGTTGAGACACCTTTACTTTAATTGCACAGAAGATTACTTTGAAAGGAAAGGAAGGAAAACTTAAAAAAAAATACTAGTAAAATAGTCAAATGTAAGTATGAGATCATTACAATGATTCTATTGTTTTTCCATTCACGTTACCTGTAACAGAAGGCAAACTAAGCAATAAACTTTAGCATTCAAATATCATGCTCTCCTGAAGCCTAAACAAAACGTAATTCTGTTTACAGCTGATCAAGTCTAAGGAAGGAAGGAAAGGAAGGAAATGGGGTAAACATAATTTGACATATAAGAGAACACATGGCAACACAGACTGAAGACAAGAGACTGTAATAGGTACCAAAGATCCACAGGTTACAACTGTGTAAGCAGCACTCTTCTGCTGTTATTTTCTCGAGAGTCTCATAATAGACAGCTGGCATTAAACGGGTTTCGTCTGGCTTCGTTCAAATAGTGCTTGTAATAAAAGCAACATTTCAATGAAACGCTTTCAGTCTACACAACAATGTACTCTACATCTGTTTACTCTTCTTCTACAATTTTCCTTAGTGTTGCATTCCCAGAACTTTTTGCTAAGCCTTTTGTCAAATTCTGTCTTTAAGAGGTAAATCTAATCCGTTATCAAACAGACAGCCCATTGTGGTGCCTCTAGCGCAGTCAGTGCCAATCACTGCAAGACTTATTGCTTTTAATTTCTAATGTATTTTAATATTTCTAAGATATGTAATAATAACACTGAATAGCACAAACATACAATCTTAGGTACCACTCAGCCAAAACTCCTAGCAGGTCAAATTAAATAATACAGTCACAGTTTTTGGCTGAAGACAAGGCACTCATGTAATTACTATGCATCCTAGAACAGCGGTCCTCAACCTTTTTTGCACCACAGATGGGTTTATGCCTGACAATATTTTCACAGACCGGCCTTTAAGGATTTGCGTATAAATACAACAAAATAAAACCAGTAAAGGTACCAAAAAAAAGAAATTTTTTTAATAACACACAGGGAAAGACCCAGGGAGACTGAGTTAACTATAAAAACAATAAATAATAACAATAAAAACTAATAAAAAACCTTGAAAACCATAAATTTGACACCCGAACCTCAACTCTCGCGGCCCGGTACCAAATGACTCACGGACCGGTAACGATTGGGATTGGGACTGCTGTCCTAGGAGATGCACAATGCGATTACTGTTGACCCAGGACAACTTGCAGGCTTACATTCTGAAAATTGTCCTCTTTCATTTTTCTTTAAATACTAATTATTATAATTTTGTGGCCCTGAAAGATTTAGAATAGATTTAGAATTTTTATTAAAAACATTCTTTGTATTTGCATATTTGAACCTATTCAGTTATTTATTTATTTTATTCTATTTTTAATATAAAATAGGCTTTAGTTTAGTTATACATCTCACTGTCTCCATGAACAAACAGAAAGAAAAACCTCTACAGGAGGAAATCTTTGTTTTAACACGATAAACCATAAAATTTCACTGCAAATATTTCCTCTGCCAGTAATGTGAAATGCATCACATCCCATGTGCCTGAGCGTTCTTGATTTACAGTGGAAAAATAGACACTTTTTTATAATTATTACTTGAAAAACATATTTGACTCTGGGTCCCACTGAAACTATTGAAGCATATGATATGACTCATTATGGGGTATAACAGTTCATTGCTGTGTTTACTTTAAAAAAAAAAAAACACTGTTGAGAGCATTTTTCTCCGAAAGTTCCCAGTGCACCTTGCTGTTTGCCAAATCAAAGCCACAAAATTGTTTGTTCCTATGAATAAATTTAGATCAAAATTGTGAGAACAAAATCTCAGGAGTAGGAAACTTCTCAAAAGATTAATGGCATGAAAAAAGGGAGACTTTTCCTGGGCTAAAGCAAACAGCTAAAGCTCCTTTACTCCTGGTCTGGTTTTATGGTCTGTGTGTGTGTGCGTGTGTTTGTGTGTGCATGTTTGTGTGGGATAACTCCATACATGCAGTCCTCATCTTCCAACAAATACACACGTACATAAAATACATGCACCATCCACACAGAATTGCTTAAATACATATAAAGCTTTCTGTGTATTTTAATGAAATATTTGTTGCTAGCATGTCCTAATAAATAAGCAGGAATGTCTTTTAATGGCTTTCAAAGAGAGATTTCCCCAGTGTCGGCTCGTCCTCGTAAACACTTATTATTATTATTCAAACACCATCTTCTTCCCTGCAGCCAAAAGGCTATTTTCCCCCTCTCTTTATCTCACATAGTTGATGGATATTTGTTTGGGAGCAATTACAACACATGTGTTTGTATATACACTACAGAACTGTTAATATGTACATATTTATTTGGTTTTTACATGTATGGTTTTTACCATACTCATAGTTATGTCTGAAAACGTTTGGAGAATGCAATATGTCTCATTTAAATTTCCACAGTTTTGGTGCTGAACATAAAGACAAACAAGAGTTTATGACATAAATATTTAAGATGGAATATCTATGAATTTCAACAATAAAACTCAGTATTTCTGTGCTTAAGGTTTTACCAAGTTGCTGTATTAGAGAAGGATTCGCGTGTATCTGTGAAAGTCACCAATATAAAGAAAAAGGGATGTGTCCTGCCTTAAAACTGTAACATAATTTTTCAGTTTAATGGTATTCTCCTTTAATTGAAATTAAAGAAAATGAATTTAAAACAGCATCTAAATGAGTCCACTGTGCTTTTGTGGGCTGAACTGAATAGAGAGCAGTAAATGACTTGTCTGTAGGAAATTATGCTCACAGTAAAAGTAAGAACCACTTTTACTGTTTTCTCTATAATGACTTGCACCCAGTCCTTCTTATTTCCGTCATGATTTGTTGGTAGCTGCAGAAATGATGATGCCAAATTAAACTTCACCATTTTACAAGCTAAAGTTGATGCAAAAGTATATCCCTCATTGTGTTTTTTTTTTTTGTTTTAATTTTTAACATATGTGGCAAAATGACATTGCACATACATTAAAATGTATGTACGCATCCAAATAAAACCCCTTTCTGCAGAGAAAACACTTCAGAAAAGTGAATTTTTATGAATGCTTCAAATACGTGTTGTCGTGTGAACAACGGTCATTGTGTTTCCAAAACACGGGTGACCTACTGTGCCTGAAGGTCTGCTGTTACGGCTTTGTTAGTGTGCTGCTCATGTGTTGCGCCTTCTGTGCAGTCACAGTGTAACTTACAAACGCTTTCTAGCTCAGCCTTATTTCAGAATTGTCCAAGTTTTGAATAAGCCTGTTATTTGCTCCACTACAAAAGAATGTGCGTGCCTTTGTTTGCAGATGTTTGTGAAAGTGCTGGGTTGGGGTTTTTTCTTTTCCCCCAGAAAGGAATAAAATCTGCTAGTTCCCTTTTCTCTATTTGGTCATCTGCATATCTAGGCTAGATAAATTTAGAGACTGTTGTTCAAAGAAGAAAAAGCCATATGTTGCAAAGTGTTGCTACAATTTATTTATGAATGTATGCTCCATAAACTTTTGTAAATATATGACAAATTAAAGTTTTGATCTATAAATTTAGCTTGTCTAATCATAGCTAACTACGCTGATTTACTAAAATGGTTCACATCAATTACTCTAAATCGAAAACAGATCTACCCAGGTTTCAAACCTCGGTACATACGGCAGTAATATTTATATTGTAATATATGATCTAGTACACACAGTCTGAAAATTACATTGACACCCCGGGCAGATTTCTTGTGAATAATCTTTTAATGCACATGGGGCAACCTGCTCGCTCTAACTGTTTTCCTGTGGGCAGCTTTTACAGAAATGTTAACGAATGCTACAGTCAGTGTTTGGCTCAGTTAGAAAAAGGCTAAAATTGTGTTGTTCTCCTAGTTTTACATACATATAGAAAGTCCCTGTGGCAACACATTTTATTGGTCATTGTGGAATACGATTACTGAAGCTAAAGAAGACAACTGAAACCATGTGAGAGGGCAGGAGGGATTTGAATGTGTGCGCACTCTCGTTTGTATGTCTGCATGTGTGAAAACACACGTAAGAGTGAATGCATGCATATGTGGGTGTGTATGCGTGATGAATGTGTGCCGCGGCAGACCTGGCTTTGATTAGAGCCTGCATGATAAAATGGAAGGCAGCTGAAGGCAGAGCTGGAGGTGGTTAGCGGCTGCCGACAAATGCAGAGAGACCAGGAAGATTTTTATCAAACACACATGAGCGTTGGGGGGGGTTGCCATTTATGTTTCCCTGGATGGCAACTCCAACACAGGCAGAAAAATGCAAACCAATAGGAGAGCACATAAGCGTGCTCATTTCAAAGTAATCATACAAACAAAAGGAACCTACAGGGAAAGACGAAATAAACACAGAATAGGGAGAACTGTGCAAAAGCCCTGAGAGAGTTTGTGAAATATAAACAAGTGTAAGCAATAAAACAGCAGTAAAACTCTTGCAAAATGTTATCTATGACTTTTCCCATTGTGGTGTTTAGCCACCAATAAGATGTCGTGGTTTCATTGGGTCTCTAATCCGATAAAGCTTTATGGTCCTTCTTGCTATTAGCGTCATCTATTATCATTTTAGGTGGCAGGCTGGCAGCCTGTGGCACCGACCTCACGCGGAGGCCACATTCTCCCGTGGACAGCAGATTGAGTTAGGAGTCACGCCTCTTTCTGACATCAAAATTCGTCTAAGAGGGCGGGCAGGTGCAGCGGAAGCGAGTGATAGTTGAATTTTTACCGCTTACTGGAAAGGGAGAGGAACTGATGAAGTTACATCACGTTTTGTCTCCCCCGTGAGGCGGGAGAATTTTATGCTTTGGTTTACATTCAGAGGACCTCCCTCTGTGTGTCTTCCTCTCTTCTGCCTCCCTCCATTTCATCCCACATCTCAAAACCAAAACAGACACCACATGTGGTGCTGACGACCTTTCCTGTGTTTAATGTACATCATTCCTTGTGTGAAGCTTAGTTAAGTTTTTCTGAACATGCTCTATTTGGCTTTATAGGCCATAGTTGTAAGGTTAATTTAAGTCTACAATGTATGTTTATTTCACAGCACATTCACTAGATGTATTCTAACTACAATAATGTAGCACTCATAGATTCTCTTAAACTCAACCCATATGGTAATGATTTATGTCTTGTCTGTTTTTTTGCCTGCTATAGAACTGCCATGAAATTTTTAAATAGACGTATTTCCAGAGTAAATGACTTCTCGTGACCAAATCTTTTTAATCAATGATAAGCTGAACAAAGGAGGTTAATATATCACAACAAGACAGAGCACAACATCTGTTAAGCTACAGTAATGTGGCTTTTATTAAGCTCCAAAGAAATGTGTATACTCTCCCTATACTTGAGCAGATAAATGGGCAGGGCACAGGGCAGCCTGTTCGGTTCCCTAATGTACTTCCTAGCAGAAATTAAAATGCATAAGGATTATGTTTCAATTCCTCTGTCTGGTATTAATGCATGGATATTGGGGCGCCCCCACTCATCTCACTATCCACCACCTCCCCGATCCACCTTTTGCTGGTCTGCAATAACTAAAAACATGTTTCCACCACTAATAAATATCATAGATGACAGACCACAAGATTACTTAGGATCTTAGAACTGCATCTTTTGTACTTTGCATTTTGGGCAGAAGATAAGAGGCACAAAAACCACTACCGGCAGACTGCCGAAGGAAGGTCACATACCTCTGTTATTTCACTGAGGGGGCTCCCACAGAAAGAAAAACAAAATTAATTTCATACCACTTAACTCAGTCGCTGCAGAAACAAGGTTAGGGGTTTGACGTTAAACTTCATATGTTTGCATGAAACCAAAATAGATCCGCCGAGCTCTGATTAATATTGAAGCAATGGAATTCTATATTCCGGTGATGGATGTCAAGGATGCATTATAATGATTACTGAGATACAAGCATGCAAAACACATTTACTAATGCTCTAACTGCTAAAAGCTTTGAACTTTTCTGCCCAGTGCACCATATCTAATGGTCCTTAATGAAATATTACATGGCCCTAGATGGACCACTACAGTATACTTTTCAGACCCTAATTGAAAACCCTACTGAAAAATTGGAATACTCTGTAAACATTATGGAGTAATGAAATGGGCGTTTGTGAGAAGTATTTTAATTTCATTACAATATAATTGGGAATATTTTTTATTTTTTTTTATTTTGATTGATTCAGACAAAGCTGTAGCTATTGATTAATCCGGCAATGATTTTTCAGATGGAATGAGTTATGTATACATAACATTTTTTGCTTGAAAAAATAATAGATGAATATCTTTAGATCATTATAACCTTTTATGGGCAATTCAGATGAATTCACATTTTGCTTTTTTTTTTACAGTATTTAAATGTACGGAATTTGCCTAGCGTAATAACAATTATAAAAATGCAATTTGATAGATTTGCTTGTTTGACTTCCCAGGCCCTACAGTAGACCAAACCAACACAAATACGTTTTTACAGAAAATTCCAACGAATTCAAACAACAACTAATATAAGGGAGCTGCTGGAATACCTCCTAAACATGTTATCAACCTAACATTGTATTATAGGCTTTAATGGGTCATCTGCCATTTGATCCCTCAGGTGAGAAGGTCTTGGGTATTCAGCTGTTTTGCATCACAGATAATGAGATGCTCTCCTGACCCTGGCATTCGCTTCTAGTCTGGAACTGATCGATGAGAGTTCCCTTTTGACCCTTATCTGGTGTTGGGCTTTCCATTATGGCTTTACATCTGGAAGAGACATCAGGGCTTTTGCGTGGAGTTCTGGATAAGGACGTGACCAGACTCTATTGGTGTGTTACTGCCAAGCCACCAAAGTTGCTCACTTCCTCCACAAGTTTCCATCTGGGGGAAAAACAGCCTCTGATGTCTGACATGTCATGGTTTGCTGATGTATGAGCTATGAGACAGAGACCTTAAAAAGAAGAATGAACTTTTTTGTTTTCTCGCTATCTTATGTGATAACATCACAACTTACTTGGAACAATGTTTTAGTCGATAATACACAAACTTTCTACAAACTTACGTCAGTTTATGCCACTCATGTGCACAAGCCCACTGCACACATTTACATCTGCCATACTTAACGATATCAATTTTTCAAAGCGAGGGTTTTGGTAAGAAGACTATTAGCAGAATGTTACCGGAAGCCTTTTCTCTAAGCCCCTTCAGTGCTGCTCTTAAATGGTCCTCTGTATCATTGAAGACTCCCATGGGTAAGATAATGACAATCAATGTTTTTCTTTCATAGGCACAGCCATCATGGACACCAGCTTTGCCTGCTCGACAGCGAAAAAGAAGTTTATATTTCTCTCTTTCTCCTAAATGGCCAGCAATTACTGGGCTTTCATTTCACCAAAAATGCACTGGCAAAGTCCATTTCTTACCAAATAAAATATGTAGATGAAAAGAAAATTCAGCGGTAATATCATGCTGCTTTTGCTTAAGTGTTCTATTTAAGAAAAGCAGAAAATTTCCAATAAATAAACAGAGCAAGTGACTCCTCCAACTCCAGATAATGAGTCTACATAAGTTAATTACACATATACAGCAGGCCCAGCAGGAAGCCTCAGTGCTTCTCCCACAACTCCAATCTTCTTTAGTGACTCTGTTAAGCGCAATGTGTTAAGGGCCATGAATATTAGTAATTAGGTTTCTTGGATTAACAGTACATGTGATCACCAGAATAATCCTGCATCCAGTGTCTCTTGGCAAAACAAACGGCTCCCTAGGCTGGATTTTCCAAACTTGTCTGGGTTCTGTTTCGGTAATAAAACCTAATTTGTTGTCGTGCCTTGTAAAAGTTCAAATAAAAGCCTGAATATTTTGTTCTTGGAAAAATAAAAGTGCTTGTGTTGCAGCGCAATGGATCTGGGTATAAGTCATAAAACAGAGTACTGCACATGATTAAGGATTTATATGGGAGTGGCTGGTCTTACTGATAGTTCTGTGTGTTGTGTGTGGATATAAGTCACTGAATGAGCAATGTCCACCATATGTATAAATGTATGTGTGTCCTTTAGTGTACTTTTTTCCTTCTAAGCAAAGGGCCAACAATGTTTATTTTAACACCACTTGTCTAACCACTGACAGCCAAGACCCATTTTCAATTAGGGGTTCATATTAAATCCGCAGCAGGAGGTCTAATTGGTGCTGTTGTACATTATAGACTTCAACTATAAAGTATGTTCAAATTCTAACATTTTTCTTGTTTTGTGTTTATGTCTAGTCAAACGTCTCATAACATTTTAAGAACCACATTCATGATATGCATGTGTAATTTACATGCATTATGGTGTGGCGTTATCACATGGTGTTTGCTCTCTCTGTGGTAGAGTATCACTTCCTGTTCCAACTCACATAGTGGTGTTTTTCAGTAGCTTTTCTGCATAGCAATTTATTTAAAAACTTTTAGATAACTTCTTATTTCATAGTGTAATCTTCACATGGAAACAAGATGGCTGGGTAACGGTGAGGAGGAAGCGTAGTCCTAAACAGAAGCCCCAGGTACACCACCAACCTGTTCATGTGTCTACCGCTTTTCCCCACTCAGAGACACACCTACTGGAGATCAAACTCTGATAATTGGCGAATCTGTTCTGAAAAATGTGAAGCCAGAGACACCAGCAACCATAGTCAATTGTTTTCCAGGGGCTGGAGCAGGCAACACTGAGGAAAATTTAAAACTGCTGGCTAAGGGTAAACGTAAATTCAGTAAAATTATAATACATGTCGTCAGTAATGACATCCGGTTACGTCCGTCAGAGGTGACTAAAATCAATATTTAATCGGTGTGTAACTTTGCCAAAACAGTGTTGGACTCTGTAGTTTTCTCTGGTCTATCTGTGACTATCCAAAGTTGGGACCAGGAAACAGAGTCGCAGTCTTACACGCCTCTCGGCAGCTTCTCGGCAGTGGTGCCTCTCTTCCAAGTCTTAGTACATGAGGTAATAATTGAGCATTGTTGGGATTTGGCGCTGTATAAATAAAATTGAATTGAACTGAATGGTATTACAAAATGTTTTTTTCAAGCATTCCAACCATTTTAGATCAACACTGACATACATGCGATTACCTATGTCAGACAGGCTTAAAAGGTTTATTTTTTTATTGAATATAAAAACTCATATATATTCTCACAGCCATTTAAGATATAATGTCAATTAATTGTGAAGTTTCTACTAATTTGAAGATTGTTTAATATTTATAAAATAATAATATAGTCCAGGATGAGCAAAACATTTCAGTGACAAGAATAGGATTTGTTTGTTTTTAGTTTCCAAGGCTTTATTTTTAGACTTAGTTTTTTAATTATTATTATTATTATTATTATTATTTTTACTACTACTGCATTTATTTTGCTTTCAGTCACTACCTAGTTTAATGCCAATCAGCTCTTTGTGCAGGTTTGAATACTAAAGTTACATTTAGGAAAAAGATAATGTTCTATATTGAAATAGGCCATTAGTGCATGACCACCACACCATTTTCATTTGCTAGGTCATTAGTGCAATCAATACCTATTACAAAATTTTCTTTATCATTACTGTACTCACGTTTTATGCTGTGGGGAAAAAAAAGATTACAGTCTTTTAGTGGAGTTAGCAGGATGAAGTCTGTTTTCGGTCTGGTCCAGCCATTTCATACATTTGTGTTGTCAAACATCATATCGCTCTTTCAGGCAATCTCTACAAAAGTTCAGAGCTATGTCTAAATTGCTTATGGTGTTATGGTATGCTTTGGGAAACCAGCACTGCTGAATGCACAGATAATATTGCAACTGTTTAAGAACTAAAGCCATTTTTACACACAGTATACTCACAGCATAGTCTACTCACAGGTAGACAATGACTACCCGAGGACTAGAAGCTAACACCTAAAACATTGCTAAATGCTGTTTCCTACCTTGGGATAATCTGCCAGGCCTTTACTTTGCTCATTTTTGGGACTTTCTGCATTCAGTTTTTTAATAACTGCAAAGCATACTTTGCTAGCTTGAGATCAGGAGACTGATTTGGCTATTCTTTGCTATGAGAAACTTGTGGGTTGCTTTGGTAGTAGGATTTGGGTCAGTATCCATTTACACTATGCGTGCCTTCTGAATTCATCCTACTACTTTTATCAACAGTCACATCATCAATAAACTACTGGTCTGGTACCACTGGTACCTAGACATGCCCATGTCATAGCATTGCTTTCATCATGTTTGGCAGATAATGTATCATGCTTTGGATCGTGAGGCATTTATCTCTTTTCCATACTTCCCATACAGGTTAATATTGGTTTTGTTAGTATTTTTTTTTTCATTTGTTCTTGTTTCAGAACTATGTAGCCTTTATTAGATATTTATTCTGGCAAAATCTAATATGACTTTCTTGTTCTTGAGTGTAACCAGTGGTTTGCACCTTATGGAAATTATGGCATCCTCTGATTTTAAAGTTTGACAGTGATTAAGAAGACCTCCTCCAGAGTGCTCTTGGCTTCATTAAATATGGTGAAGGGTTTTTTTTTTAACCATGAAAATAATTCTGTGAACATGCATTTTAGTCTTCTGTTATCCCTTAGGCCTTTTGCTGTTGCATTCATTATTTAAAAAAAAAAAAATGCAGGTTGCTAATTTGGCCACTCCTAAAATTTTTTGCTCTGTCTGATATTTATTTAAAATTACAGTGAAAATCTATAAAACACAAAATCAACACTTTGGATCCATATATTATGTCTGCCTTATTTGTCTTATATTAACAGTGGGACAGGCCTCACCTGTCCATACAGCTGCTAAACAATAAAACACATTGAAATAAAGCTGAAAGATCTGCAATTCAATTATGTTTTTATTTAAAAATCTTCCACAAACTACACTACCTGTCTTGAGAGTGACCTACACTGTACACATACTGTTTAAAAATTGAATAATACAATGATAGAGTTAACATTCTCATCATAAATACTATTCACTTCATTAATTTTCTGTGATCGGGTTTTTAGAGAATCCATTAAATATAATTACAGATAATTAGTGAGAGCAAAGAATTTATCCTATAAAGCATATGAAACCAAATACTGTTGAGATTTAGTCAAATATTCACTGCATTGTTACGAGTGTGAAAGCAAACAGCAGCATTATGGTGAGAAAAAATTACATTCTCACTGATCCATGAAAATTAGATCAAAATAAAAATAGACAAGTCGCCAAGTATGATTTATGATTGAGAATGTTTAGCACATACAGTATTAGGTTTAAGAAACACCATTACTAAAGCAGTATGTGGCATCACAGTTCTGACACATTTAGTAAATCAATGGCTTGTTGGGGGTTGAATAAAAAAATGCCACCTGTGCCTCGGTAGACCCCCTGCAACATAATGAAATATCCACAAGTTCTACTAATTTACTTTTATTACACTACCTAAATGGGCTTGCATTTTACTGTTGCGTGAAAAATAATAAACACTGAGATGAAACTGGAGACCACGGCAAACCAACTGCGATCACTTCTTCCCTCCAGTCACCCTCTTTCTCTCTAGTTTCTTCAGTCCTGGTCACATAGATGCTTTTCCAATTAGACCCATAGAGTAGATCAGCCTAATATATATTCATAGCTGGTATGAATGACAGAGGAGTGATGATAATGATCACGATGAGCTGAGAAAAGCAATTACACTCACCACTACCGTAAATAGTAATTGCAAAAATCTCTATCGTTACATGAAAACCCACAAAACAGTCATTTTATGGCCAATATTCAGCACAGAGGAGGAAAAGTGGAGAGAAGATATAGCCTTAGCTACTCTTTAAAAAAAACAAAAACAAAGCACTGCTCACCAACTTTTCCCAACAAGGCATTCAATAAGCCCTTCAAACGAGAGACGATGCAGATGTGTTATTGACTTTAATCAGTGATCGGTCTTTTAGTGGTTTCTCTAAAATTGACTTTCCCTTCACTGTTTCAAATGGTGTGCAAATGGCAACAGGAAACCGAGTCAATTGCTTAAGTTACTGCAAGTTAGTAATTACTTTATTCTGAGAACAATTTAGCCACAGTGGTTGCCCTTTTGCTACTTCTGCACACTACATTTCACAAAATATAGGCAAGCGTGTGTACACGTGTGAATGCAGCGTTGTTTGTGTCACAATGCACATGCGCTCAAGAATTCATGGCTGCAGCAGTGTTTTGCAGACTGTGTGTGCAAAGCTGAGGTGCAGTGGAGTTTAGGGGGATATGATTTATAGTGCTCTGCAGATTATAACTCATTTCATTTTAGAATTTCCTGCTTGTGTGATTGCATCCTTCAGTAATGCCCTTGACAGAATGGCAAGCACAACTGATGTTCCATGTCTAAAGACAGACATTTTTGGGTGTGACTTTCAAATCTGGGCTTATAAATTACCCCCTTATGTGAGAAGTCGATTGTCAAAAGAAGACAATAATGAATTATGAAATTGCTGGGAAGCCATTTGGACCTATTATCGGAAATCTTACCAGCAAAATAATTTATGAATCAAAAAATCATCAGATGTTTGAATTATGGAAAAATAAAACAAGGGGCAATGCTGGTCTGTACTTTTAACTTTGGAAAGTCATTAATTAAAACAGTAACTAGGCTGCTTTCATAAGCTACACATGGTAAACTTTTTGTATTGTAAAAGACATTAACGTTGAAGCTACTAGCCAACAGGTGAGAATACTTTTTTTAATTAAAGTCCAAATTAACTTCTTAATCCTAATATTAAATCCTATAAATATGAGGCGTGTAGCCTTAGAGTACATCATGTGTGCATGTGTGGATCCACTGGTATAAGCATGACTATAATGAAAATCTGAACCCCAAATCTTCAACTTGTAGTCTTCTGTCACTTTAACTATTTTTAATGAATGGAGTTTAATAGGGTGTCTGCTATAATAACTCTGCCTAAGTCTTACAAGCTGGTACTGTGTGAATGGGTTTTAAGACCTGAGCAAGGTTGGTGAATGTCCAGTGCAGGTTAGATTGTTTCTAGTGTATACACACGCACACACACACATGCACGCACACAGAAATGAAAAAGAGAGCGAGCACACCACTCAATGAATTTCCAGTATGTCTAATTTCTCAGCACATTACAGAGTAGGTGGCCTTGTAAAGGTCCAAATAAAAAGCCTAATGTCCTGCTATTGATTTTCTCTTCCTAAAATTGCACCTTATTTATGACTATGTCTACTTTTTTTTATTTTTTCCAAAAGAGGGAAAAATAAATGTGGAGCAAAATGGAGACAGGCAGAAAGCAACAAGCTAACAGACAGGCAAACAGTGCAAAGCACCAGCAGGTGGATATAGAATAAGGAAGACAAACAGCTGCGGGGGATATAGACAAACATGCAGAGGAAAGCGACGCCTCAGTCTCGTCATCATAACAAGATACGCTCACTCCCTTAACACACTCCAAACAGCGAGAGCTGCCAGTCTTCCTCTCTGCATTCAAAAGCTTTTGGAACAAATAAATACAGAAGAAGACTTCAACCTTCTACAAGTCTTTATGATAAAGATTTGGCAAAATCTTACATGGCGTAATAAGTCAGTGATTCTCTGGGTTCAATAAAGAAAGAAAAATCAATGTCTTTATCGACATCTGTTTTTTCAGTTTTCTAAAAGATTCTTTCATTCATGCAGCGCAGCTCAAGTCTGTCTTTACTGAAACCATCTGCAGGTGCTTTTATCTGTCCAAGAAAGCCAGCTCAGCAT
The DNA here is from genome assembly GCA_015108515.1 of Hemichromis elongatus. Lineage (NCBI taxonomy): Eukaryota > Metazoa > Chordata > Actinopteri > Cichliformes > Cichlidae > Hemichromis > Hemichromis elongatus. The sequence continues at coordinate 14,936 of VUQR01011457.1, forward strand.
GCCTGTTCTTTTTGAAACCCCACCTTGCTAGACACTCATGTAGTGCCACACTTTCACACTGGGCACCCTAGTATAATAAGATAGGACCTCTGTTATAGTTGGAAGGTTAAATGCCTTGCTCAGGAGCTGCTGTCAAAAAGAATGCCCAAGCTGGTTTGTGAAATTACCCTGTTAGGGCCAACATTTTAACAACTCATCTTTGTAAACACATGACCTTATACTTTTGTTAAAAAATAAATCATGCTATAGGGGGGTTAAAAAAAAGCAGGTGGAAATTTTTCTCGGTACAACAGATTGTTTTCCATGGTGTACCAAGACCATCAGCGATTTGTTGAACCATGATACTGTGCTGTGACACTCCTGACCCGTTCCTGTAGTAGGAAGTGTATATGAGATAGAGACACTAGGGAATAACAGGAATGAAGCTGAAATCAGCTAAAACCTATTTCACTGCAGATAAAGATTACTGTGTGTCTCACAGAGATTAAAAAAAAGATTAGGAGAGCTTATGAGAGGCCGAGTACAGTGTAGCAACACAACTCTTTTCTAGCACATGCTCTTGTGTGTTTGCATGCATGTGTCTGGCCATATGGGGGAGATGGGTGCAAAGTTGCCTAAAACAACATTTAAAGGAAGTGAGAATGACCCCTAAAAGCTCGTGTGAGGTCACATAATATTTGGGCAGCCTAGTCCAATTTAGCCAGTCATATCTCCATCTGCTTTTCGATGTATTTACTGCAAAAGGGGATTGAAAACTGAGATGGCAGCTGTATGCGTTTAGAATATGGCAAAAGAAGGCAGAGTCAATACCCTCCGACTTACTCAAGATTGTCGGTTTTAGCACGCCAGTTTGTCTTCTGCACCCAGAATATCCTGAGTGAGAGGACGCTGTGTCCCACTAAATGGCAAATGTTGAGTCACTGTGAGTATTGTAACAGTACTGACTGCTGGATAGAAAAAAATCACTATATATAATTACTATATATAAAAATGGCTCAATCTGATCATTATGTGGAAAACTGTTTTTGTTGTTGTATTCTGGAACTTGTCAGAGACTTTTGAAAAATGTTTATTCCAAGGGAACTGAGTCAGTTTTCACCTCTAAATTCTGTTCAAGCCTGAATGAAATTTAATACGTGTTGTGTGAGGAGTCAAAAGTCGTGAAGATTTTTAAAACATTCTTTAAAAAAATAATCAAAGATGACTTTAGATGATAATTATTTGCAAGACTTGCAGCGTATCTATCTGCATTTATTTTTCTGCTCTATTTGTGCAAAAAAGGTCAACTGCTCAAAATGATTGTGGAACAATTCAGTGCAGGTGTCCGAAAAGGCTCTGGAAATGTGTGTTTACATAGTAATGAAATGCATGACACATTCTGACTTGCCACGAGCACACAAATGTCACATACAATAACACGATTTCAAGTTCCGCACAGCACAGACGTTATTGGCTAACAGCACAGCCAAATAGTGACAACACAAGGCAAACAAATGTACCCTGTTGATGCCAGGGCTGACACCCAAGGTCTTCTGTCAGTAGTCTGAAGCTACTGCTCAACTATGGTGTAGCTGCAAAACAATACCGTAAATGCCTGATGGTATACAAATGTGTATTAAAAAGAGAAGGAGAAATAGAAAAAAATTAGAGTGAGAGAACTCTGTGTGAGTGCTTGTAGGGGGAGAAAGTGATACAGTCTGCTAAGCCACTTTCAGTGGCATTGTGACATTTCTGCTGAGCAGTGGTCACCCATGGCGGCTGTCGGTGACGCCAATGTGACAGAAATGCTGACCCCATTGGTCAATCTAACCACCGCTCTGCTGAGATTGCAGTTTCTGCAGGTTTCTTTGCAAATTCAAACCCGCATCTCTGATGCTCAGTGCACAAATCATTAACCTCATAATGCATGTCTAGACAGCAACCTGGAACTGAACAATTCTAAGTTGTTATAGTAAAATGCAGTGATAAACCTTTGCACAATGATCCTGATTTTCAGTTCTTAAAAGCTTCCACAGAAATCTTCGGCTGTTTAGATAGCAGTAAATCAGAAAATCTCAGAGGAAAGCTGGCTAATTCATCCAACATCACTATGCGGCTTCCACTCTGTACTGAATATTAATCAGTGAATGTTCCCAGTATCAAGCTGGCATCCAATCCAAACAGATGATGGATGAAGCACCAAATGGGCTATCTCTCCCCTCTTTTTTTCTCCCAGCCTCTCCTTCATCCAGATATAGGCAAATGATGTATATTTGGACTAGTTCACCCGATTGATTTCATTTAAGGTTCCACTGCGCCTCAGTATCTATTTGTTTCTCTATAGACTGGAGCACGCATTTGATTTCGATCCCACAATCCTCCTTTCAAATCATTTTAATGTTGCTTTAGTATTCACAAAGGCATTCATAAGGAGACACAATGGCGATGGCTCATCATCAGGTTTTTCGTGGTTCATTTCAGTAGTCTGATAGTATTTCAAGCAGTTCATGCACAAGGACACAAATGTCCTATTTTTCATAAGATTTAGCCCAACTCATACATAGGCAAGAATTTAAAAAAAATAAAATACAAAATTATCCTAACAAGAATACTTTTGTCTTATGTAAGCATTTTTGTAATCCCAGGAACAGCAGAAACTACATTGCAATTTTTTTTAAATTTGGGCCTTTCTGAAAAAACAACAAAATTCACCTACTAGACCAACATAAACACTAATGAAATAATGACAAGGTGCTTTTTAAAAGGGGTGCGATGTCAAAATGTTAAAATTGTTTTTAATACTGTAGCATGAATTGCTTGCAAATACACTACAAACTGAGGCAAAGTTCTCTCTTGGCATATAGTGGCCTGCAGACTGAAACCCCATTCTCCAGTGACCAAGTCTATCACCAACAGATAGAATCAAAAGGCTAAACTAAAATTTGCAGAGGAACATGAACAGAGGAAAAGTGATCCAAATATCTCTTGAATGACAGAAAGTTTCACTGAGTTAATTCTGATAGGAAACATTATCTTTCACCAAGGTGTGTGGAAGGATCACATATTGGGGGGGGCGCTTTTTCTAGCACATATTGAGTATTTTATAAAACTACATCGCAAGACGAGTACCGGAGATGCACGCATTTGAAGTGGATATTGATCCAACTTTTCTTTGTATGCTTGAAAATCTTTTAATGTAACTTCAAACTGTGTTCAAGTGAGTAACACGAATAAAAAGCTCTGAAACCAAAGCTTGCTCTCCATCTCTATACAAATGAATAGAGGCGCATATTTTTAATTTAGTGCTTTAAGCAATCTTCAAGTGCACAGTTGGATATATTCATAAATGAATACAGACAATGTGTCCTGTGAGTGAGAAGAGGATAATCCAACATAAGGCAAGCCAAAACCTATTAAAATAAATTCGCTAGCAACGCCCTGTTGTAGAGACTTTGTGTAGGGACCCTGCTGTAAAATAGTATTCGATTAACGTGTCATATTTGCTTATCCTATGCTTATGGTTATCTTCTCATGCAGACAGTTGAAATGTAATCACGAACATTTTCTTTGAAAGATGAGATAGGAAGTAATGACAAAAAAAGTTATGGTGACACTGCTCCTTTGTTTCACTTTTATCTCAGTCTGCCTGCTCGCTGTCAATCCTCCTTCTGTTGCAGACTTACAGAAATACCCTTCCCTGTCTGCATTCCTACAGCAACCTGATTATATTCTAGACTTTGAAAAGCAGACGCCTGTACACCAAGAAAAAAAACATCCCAAAAATAAAGGGAAAAATGAAACCCAACATCTCTGGCTTTGACCTTTTCCTGCACATTATCGTTCATTCCAACTTGAGACTCATTAAGACCGATTTACTCTGACGTGGAGTTCACATAGCACATATCCACATAGACACAAATGCACATTCCATGGCCTATGGTGGTTATTCGTTTGGCATTCTTAGCCAGAATGACATCATACAGCAGGCGGCGTAAACACCCTTGATTGGTGAACAGCTGAGACTGCCAAGAGAGCGGTTGTCAGTGTTGGTGGTCTACAGTCTCTTTCCAGAGTCCTGCACGACAGGGACTAAACGAATAAGGTTGAACAAGCATGTGTTAGGCTTCTGGGACTGATTAAAGCGTTTGGGTTTGTTGTGTTTGTTTGAAAAGCGGCACTCACATCCTCAAATCCTTTTTACATGCCAACCTTGTCTTGCAGCAGTAAATATATCATAAATATATGGTTGTGTGATGTTTGCTTTGCTAAGTGAAACATGCATTCAGTTGCATGCTGCTGCTTATTTTTCTTTTAATTAAAGTTTGTGAATGTGTGTAATCAGTGTGTGTACATGCACACATTTGTCACCATACAACATTAGCCCATTTGCTATCTTTAAGCCGAGACTTTGATTTTTTTGGGGACATTTGGTAATATATAATTGTGTTGTTGTTTTTACAAGCTTATCCCACAGCAGCTTAGCGTGCTGGAAGGGAGCCAAGCAGAGGTGTACTATACAGTGCCAAAGTGATAAGAGAGGCATCGTGAGACTGCGTGTATACACCTGTGTCTATTCTACACAAACTCATGCAAATTGACTGTATTTGTATATATTTATCTGAAGCTAAAAGGTGCTTTCTGCTGCTCCCTTATTCCCAAGGAGTTGCCACAACAGATGAATCCATGCATTTGTCACAGAATTTAGATGGCCTTCAAAATGTGCATTAAAGACATGATGCAACCCTCTCATTTTTCCAGGCTTGGAACCAGCACTAGCTTTTACACTAACTTGTGACACCCTAAGGCTGTATTTGTGTCTCCTCTCGGTCTCAAACCAGGCGATCTTTCATTTTTTGTGTTAATCACTACAGCATGAAGCTAAATATATTTATCTGTAGATTCACAGTATATCACTCTATAAAGCCATCAAAGCAACTGTGTGTATCTGGACCATTAGAGGCATTCAGTGCAGTCCTCCACCAAGGCCAATGCCTTACCTCACAGTTTTACAGTAATGTGGATTGGCACTAAAATTTAATAAATCCTTTCTATGTTATACCTCTCTGAAGTTGAGGCAAACACATTTGATCATATAAAAAGAATTAAGTTATGCTTTGAAATGTCATTTTAAGTTGGACAGTGTTTTCAGTTGTAAAAATGCTATATCAAGCAGCTGTGGTTGATATAGCATGTGGAATGTGGCTGTGAGTACATAATGGATTTCATGCCAAGACAATGAAGAAAATATGATTACTTATCAAGGGTGGCCATATAAGCAAACCCTTTAATAGGGTTGAACAAATTATTTCTTCAAGAGGTGTAGCACTTGATACAATCAGGACATGTGCCTTCATCTTACAACTGGTGAAACGGACACTATAGTTTGTTGGCCCACTTTAAAAAAAACAAAACACTATAAATCAATTTGAGCTCTTTAAAATCCATATAGATACTTCATGAAATACTTTCTAGGGGCCATATTCTTGACATTTTTGCTTTATTTCTGCCTCAAAATACATTTTATAATTTTAGTTTTCAGTAAAACACAAGAATTTGCAATGCCTGCAAAAGATACTCCAAGCCTCAATTATCTGGAGAGACTTCCTCTTTGTTCTCAAGCTCCGTTAGGTTTAGGAAGTTCAGCAGCAATGTGCTTGTGTTGGTGTGTTATTCTTACATTTACATGAGCGTGTAATTGTTGAACTTAGCAGTGTGTTCATTCATTAGTGAGTGCTTACCTCCCTGGTCCCTCTCCTCATCTCTCTACATTAGCTCTGACAGTAATGACTTGCCAGGCCTAACCTCTTAACTGGGCTGATGCATGGTTGTGGGAAAGCCACTCTCTTTGCCTAGCTAAAATGGAAACATGCCGTTTGAGTGTTTCAGTCTTGTGCCCTCACCCTCAGTTTCCTTCTTTTCTGACGAATTTATTCTTTCCTACAAGCAGAAAGTTACATTTTATATTTACCTAAACGTTACATGAAAGGCAATACATGCTGTTTATTAATTGTTTTTTATGTGCACCACTTTGCAAATACAGGGAATGCTGAAGAAATCCCATTTAGAGTGTGCAGAAGGAAGCTTTATTTTTAACGATTGTACCAAAAACCTACAAATGTGCAGTGCTGTGCAAAAGTCTTGAGCCATCCCTCAGGTTTTCGTATTTTGTTTCCAAGGAGCCAAGGAGTTTTTCTTCATTACTCATTTTCAGTCCAGTCCTTTTATCAGCCCATTTTAAAAGGAATTTTTGTTTGTTTGTCAGGCTACTTAACGCAAACCTTTGAATCATTCAAGCATAAAAAAGCCACCTAACTAAAGGAAATACCCACTGTTGTGCCTACGCATAACAGACAATTTAACAAAGAACCAATGTTAAATTGTACCCTAGGCATGTTACAACCAGTTTGTCGCCACATCATTTGTTGCCATTTCTTTAGCGGAAGTGCCAAAGACAACACAGTTTGACAGCTCTAAAATAGCATTTTTGTGCAAGCAACATAAATCCCAAAAAGCTGTTTGCCAAAAACGTTAAATATCTCAGCATGGTGTGCAGTGTGTCCTTAAAAAGGAAGAAGCCACTAAAAAAATGGAGGGCAAAAAGTCGCAGGCATAAACACATTATTTACAGCAGATAAAGTGTACCTGAAACTCAAGTCATTAAAAAAAAACAGGAAAATATTCATCTGGCCGTACAGTTTAGCCCCCTAATGTTTGCCTAAAACCAATGAAAAATCACCTCAGCGTGACTGTCAAGAAGCCATTGTTAAGGAAGTAATATGCCTACTTTAGAACTGGACAAAAAAAATTGTTGTAATAGTTGTCTTTTGGCATGACAAATTCAAATTTTGCTTCAAATCCGTGGTCAATATGCATCTAGGAGGTCAGAAAAGAGTGAACTGCTGTAGTACAGCAGTGAAGACATTATTGTCAGATTTTGATCTACTATTCAATACTATCTAGAAAGTGTCTGATTGGCAAAACCTTCATTTTTCAGTATGACAGTGATCCCAAGCACACTGCCAATGCAGTAAACGCATAAAAGGACAGGAAAAAGAACACAATGAAACACTATCAGTCAAGGATTGACCTTACCAACATTACTTAAACAGTGTGAAATCCTCGTGATAGAGAATGCAATAAAAGACAGCTAATATCCAAAGAAGACCATTGCAGAGCCTATAGTTTATGGGGGGGGAGAGTCCAGATAAAGGTTTACATGATACAGGACCTCAAATACAGATGCAGTAGTGACATGCAGTTGTGATTTCAGTAACTTTAGTCCTCTACAAACTGCAGTGGAAAAATACAATTTTAGTTTCCGTAGACAGAAATATATCCATTTTTCTTGCATGCCGTTAGTTTTTTGAGTGCAGTAGACTTCTTTTTATGCTATCAGACATATGCTGCAGATTTGTGGAACATATTCATGAAGGACTTTTAGCCTTTAGGGCTCTTTTACCCTCACTCCATCCAGAGGGTGGAAAAGATACACGAGTTCAGCTATGCGATTCCTGACTGGACTGCAGAGATAAGAGAGCCCAAATAAATCTCCATCCTTCCAAATGGGTTCCAGTGACAGTGGAAATAAAGAGGTTTTGGTTGGCCAGCCAGATGACTGACGTCTCAGTGCTGTTCCCACCTCAGTGACCAGTAGATAAACCCCGGATTAGAGAGAGCGAGACACTATTAGACTGCTGCCATCACACATGCATACACACACAAAAATGTATAAGCCTAAATCCACGGGTATGGTGTGTCCTTGCAAATACAGACAGTATTCGAACACATTGGATTCATTCAGGAATTTATATAAATGAAATGTTTGCTAGATACACTTGACACTTATACAGCCCCAGCGAGTATATTTAATTCTTAAGTGAATTAAGATTCACACATTCACACCATGATATCACTCCTTTGTTGAGCCAAGCAGCCACTAGAGTGGTCTAGCAACAAGGCCATAATCCTTCACTGGTTTCCCATCTACAAACAGTGCCAATTATTCTTGCTGGAATGCACAACCAAGCTGGAGGTACCCCTACCTGGGTTAAATCCATCTCTCTGTGGTAGGCGGTGACCATTTTGCCCCTTCACCATCCTTGCACCCCAGTATTAATTATTTATCAAAAAATGTTAGGCTGCTGAAAGGTTTGAGTAAAGAGGAGAAGAAGAAGAGAACGAAAACAGAAAGGGAAAGATGAAGGGAACACCAGAGCAGAGAGTGGAGAGATGTTATCGGGGATCAGAGATTCTGTCTGAGCTGTGGACCTCTCTGTGTTGTGAACTCCTGGCAGCCTGACCTAAAATGATTTCAATCTATCTTTGGCTGAAGGAAAGACATCCGAAACGAGATAAAGTCAATAACAGCTTCATAAAGCATACACCTGTTTCCTATGTACAGTAAGAAATGGGATGAAACAGGGTGGTCATATAGATAATTTAGTCCCATGAGTAAATTTAAAGAGGACATTTTGCTAAGTACAAACTCAAAGTATGGAGCCCAAAACTGAGGTTAAGTTGCTGAAAGAAGTTGCTTTTAGGCAAATGTCTGCTTGTATAAAAGTATGTGTGTTATAAAAACCCAAGAAACTAAATCTAGCAGTGATTTTTTAAAATGTCATTTTAAGAAAGAAATTGGCGATGCTTAAGAGTGTACGCAGAGCTAAACTAGTCTTAACTGAAGCACACCATTAAAGCAGCAGACATAAAACATTAAAACGACCCAATTCCCTTCAATATATAGTCTTGTTGTAAGACCTATGAGGTGGCTGTGAACACAAAGCTCAACAGATCTAATGCAAACACCACGGACCCATGAGAGACGCAATCATCATTAATGTGGTTATTCTAATTAAATCATCAGGGCTTTCTGCTGAGCTAGCCGCCTGCTGTTTGGTAGTTTCCCTGATAGCTTGTCTAGCAAGGTCTCTTTAACTATCATTCAACGCAGATTTTTAGCCTGTTACGGCTGGGTCCTCACAAAACAAGTATACTAGTACATTACTATGACTGTCTGCCCGTTACAAAAGTGTTCCAGTTTGCTTTGTTCAGATATAGATGCTCCTGGATGAGGATAGAGGGTCAAACTGTACTTGCCTACACACCTGACTGAAATTACATGTGAGGTGCAAATCCTGTTTGGATTTAGGGGTTACATATTATAATGGTACGCTCATATCACGGAGTGATGCATCTATTAATCGTCTACAACAACAAAAATAAAGGCCATGCTCTAGAGCTACTTGATCTTTGGAAGCATATACCAGTTTGAGGACAGCTCTTCCTTCACTCTGATTTGCATTGTATTGCTCTTGGCTGTTGATTATCCCTTGAGGATAATGTGGTGCAGTTATGCAAATGCTGCACCCTGGAGAATGGCCCTTATCTTCAATGGCTCTGCAAAACTCCAGCTGTTTTTTAATTGGTTGCCAGGGTGGGTGAACAACAAGTACCTCCCAGCAGTGCTCTGGTCGGTGATGGAGAGGCAGTAATGCGTGGCACGTGGCCAAGAACTCAGAGGGCCTGCCTGGGTCAATATAAGCTATGCTTGCTGTTGTGGTTTTCAAACTTTTTCTCCAGGGGGGAAGATTTACATAAGACTTGTTCTCATTGCCCAAACGGATTTTGTGGGTGATTGAGTAAGATAAACCAGAATCATTTATTTACTTGTTTTTGGCCATCAACCAACAAGGCTGTATCATTCAGCTTAGAATAGAGGGACCTAGACTGCTTTAGCAATAGATGGGCAACAGTGAAGAAATTTCAGAAATATAATAACAGTTGATATTAAAATAAAAGCATTTTTATTTACATAACACTAATATTTAGATAAGCTGTTCAACTCTTAAAAGTGTTCAAATCAAATCCTGCTATAAGAGTCTCAATTTTGGACCCTGACCAAAGTGCTTTGTAGCAACTGGGATATTACACTCACGTGATTCTTGCCACCCTTAATGTTTTCTGGAGCAGCCCCATCACCAAAATGCAGCTATACAGCAACTTACTGAAGCTTTCAAGCACCATCACCAATCGCTGTGTCACATACTTGCCACGTGATGTGTCAAAATAAGATAGCTGTGAAGATCCCACTGTGAGAGCCAGACACTAAGAGGATGTGTGGTTGCCCATTCTTGACCCACAAGAAACTGATCAAAGAGGGCTGCAGAACGAAGACATTGTGTCTGCCATGCCTAACAGAAATGTCTGGAATAACTGGATTGACGACAGACGATTGATGATGGCTGATAATGATATTTACCATTCATAAAATAAAAGAATATGTATTGTTATGGATACTGTTATTGAGCTCAGTTCTGTTTTAATTTAAACTTTAGTCAATCCGAGAAGCAGAGAAGAGAGACAAAACTCAACCAAAACCATTTTTCACATCCTTTCTCATTAGCACGATCTGGTGTGTAACCAAAATTCCTACTTTGGAACAACAACAATCATTTTACCTTTTCATTTATCTGCTAACAAATACCAGCTGTTGATATATTGCATCCCTAGAGAGCAACACAACATTTACTCCCACCCAAAAAAAGTTTAATACTGTTAACAGAAGAAAGTGCACAGTTTTTAGATGTAATTATCTGGAACGTGTTGAAGGTACGTCACATTTTAAACTTGGCTCTCTTCCTGCCGGCCTTGTTTTGTAAAATAAATAAATAAAAAAAAAAAGCACTTGCTGATATTGAACTTGATGTTTTGTGAGTTTCGCAAAGCATTTAATTTTTTTTTTTACTTCCACTAGATGTCAGCTTGTAATATTAGTGTGACTTGTCCAATGTTGCCTCTACTCTAACAACACAATAGATTCTGACCTGATATATACTCAGGGGGAAAAAGCACTCAAGCATCCCTAGCACTAAGCACATGTCAAAACTTGGGGATACACTACAGAACTGAATTACTGGTGGAAAGAATTTGAGTGATCGGTACTCAGTGTCGCCTCTAGCACTCATTTCCGAGCAGTGTTTCAAATCTTGGTAGAGACAGTATGACACTTATTCTTTTGGATTGGATGTCTAGGCAAAAACAGTGCTGTATTCGTATAAAACACTATTACCATTAGTATCACTCCAGGCGCTGGAGTTGATTTATAACAGTTTTTGAACGCTGAGATCTAACTGATGGATTAACCAGGATATTTCTACCTCACTTTGAAGGCTTGTCCATCTGCCCTGGTGGGAGGCACTGATCCATCCTCGCCCTAGCGCTTGGTTCAGCATCAAACCACCAAAGTGAAATGTCACTTTAACTCTGTGCAAGCACTTGTCACTGCAGGACTAGCTTTGTCCCCAGGCTACAACTCGAAAGTTTCATACAGCGTAATGTCAGAAAGGCTATTCCCCCTTCGTCTCACATTTGAATCATATTCACCTACCTCCTTTAATGTGTTATTCCTGTGGATAGGTGGGAGAGAGCATTCACTCAAGGGATGCCAAAGACAAATCATTACACTACTGCCCTTAGTTAGTCACCCATACGCACACACAGACACACAACGGCTTGGGCAAATGTGTACTTTTACAGTATGTGCACTTGCAGACACGCCATGTTCAGGAGGGAAGGTGGCCAATTTCAAGAGGCTTGACACATACAACCACTTCTCCCCTCTCCTTCTCCCTTTCTATTCCCCTTACTCTTGACCACTTCCTTTCTTTGGCTCCCTAACCTGTCAAGCCACAGAGAAAAATTCATTCACACTCAGGAGAGGAACCATTTGCAGGTCTGGAGAGAAGATCCTATCCTGGTTAAAAGCTGCCCTTGTGAGAAATTCTCAACTGACTTTTGAGGTGACAGCTCATCTATGATTAGGATTTGAGTCATTAAACTTAGAAGAGTTACAAATTATAAGCAGAAATTACTGCTGCGAGAGGCTGCATAAATAATTTAACTATTAACTGGTAACTGGTGGAAGTTCCTAAATATCGAATCTCTCATATGAGTGACTTTTATGTCCCTGTTCTTGTGCTCCTGTGTCTCCATTGTGCTAAAACAACTGTTCATCTGTGTCAGCTTAATGCTGGCTCTTATGTGAAGTGAAGATGACATGATATGAACATATGCTCAACCCATCGTTGAGTGTTTCATCTTGCCACACTGTGCTCTTAAACAGACTTGCCCCATGCTGCAATCTGTGAAGCATATCGTAACATATGGCAAGTTTACGATGACTGTCCAGTCGCAGCCACCAGCCAATATCAGTTTAGAAGTGAGGACATGCCATCTGTCAAAAAGCTGATCACTGGTGCACAACTTTATGTTTTTGTGCCATAACTGTAGAAAGACACAAACACTGTATGCATATAAAGCATGGAGAAACATGGGCTCATGCACAGAGAGATGGCAAGGGGATTGAGCAAAAACTGTTGAACAAATCTTAAACTTGGAAGAAAAACAAGAGCAATACATACACACATTCTTATCTGACTCTTATCACTGAGAAAAATCAAATCTTCAACTGTTGTTTGGGATGAATATGAGCTGTTTGTGGAAGAAATTACAAGTCTGTTTATTCTGTCAAGTCAGCATGGTGAAGAAGTCGAGTTTTCCTTTGGAGATTGCAAGGATGAAGATTTGGCAAGGAAATAACACATTACTTGTCGTGGTTAAGTGTTAGAGTGCAGTGATATAATAAAAATTGTGTTTTTACGTAAATGAAAGATGTTTACTGAACCACAGAAATGAAGGAGGACATGATCATCATAAGAAAAAAACAGTTTCCTAGCGAGTAAGCAAACTTCTCCAATCTCACTCATGAGCTCAGAACTGTGAAGATTAACCACAGAACAAGATGCGGCAACCACAACTGGGCCATGCTGTAAAATTTCCATAAGAGTTTCATTCCACCAGTTCATATGTTTAAATTAGTGGTAAACAAAGCAGTAACAAATGGTAAAATGACCAGGCTTAGTGACAAGGGTATTATACTGTGGAAAGACATTTCTATGGTCTATTATAATTACCTCACTCACACACACAGTGGAAAAACTGAAAGCACTGACTGTGAGATTGTTCAAATGGGAAGTAAGAGAAGATCTCAATGTGCCTGCTAAACTGTTTTGTCTCTCAGATTCTAATTCTAATAGTTATATTTTAGCATTAACCCTCACACATCAAAGTCAGAATATTAGGAATGGGCATTTCAAGCAAAAATACTATTTGACTTTAACTGGGAACTATTTCATTAGTCTTCAAAGATCACTTAGCCCATCTCCAACTGCACTCAACTGACAGTGCAAACCTGTGACACATTTGCTTTGTTTTCATTTATTATTTGAAGGCGCTCTATATAGAACAATATGAAGGGTGCAGTGGTCTTTGGTTTTATATGTTTCCCTGTGGAAACATATGGTATCTTACTGTCTCACAGAGTTTTAATGGTTTGTTCCCTGGGTCATTTCTCAAAATGCATACTTGAGTGTACTGTATTCTTGTGGACTTGTGAAATGTCATCAGTCACAATCTAATTACAGGGCCAACTCAACGCATGAATCAAGTTAAGCGCGATTAAAAAGGGTAAACCTGGTTGTGACATGTGTAGACTATCCCATAAGGCAATATGACTGAAAATCAAAAGTGGCAATCTTTGAGGAACACAACCAAAACTGTAAGTAAGGTTTTGAAATTCTACTGTGCCACAAAATAAACGCTTAAGATGTTTTTAGAAGAGAGTACAGTTGTGTAAAATTTAAATAAGTGCTTGATTTATCAAGATAATGCCTATTTGCAAATGTGTTTTGTCATTTTCAGATAGTTTTTGTATTCCTGCTAGTTTAACAACCAGCCATCTTTTTACCAGATGGTCAGAATTTCTAAAGCCCAACATCATTTTGGGAATCTCTACTGGCCCTCGCCTGTCAGTGATAAGGTAAATAAGAGACATAATTCACTTAGGTTATATCCAGCAGGTGATGTTGGACATATTTTAGGGTTTTCTTTGCTCTGGAACAAATTAGTTTCCCTAAGATTAAAACTAAGCTTTATAACCGGATCACGTTATTCAGTTTTAATGTCATACTGTCAATATATTTTTAACGGAATCTTTCTCTCATCTTTTTTTTGCTTGATGTAGAACTACTTCGTTTACCAGATTTTTTTAAAATTAAAACTGACATTAAAAATATTTCAAACCAGCCTTCTCACTGGGAGTAGAAAGATCTAGACCAGCATGTTAATAATGTTCATAGAGATCCTAAGTTCCAAGTGAACTTGCCAAGTATGTCTTTGACATACTTGGCATTGGCAACAGAAGCACTGGAAAAAATGTTTGACAACTAGTATTTTTAGGAGAAAAAAAGTTCCATAACTGATTCAATTTTTGTCTTCAATAACTTAATTACTATTTGAAAATTATGCCCATTTCTGATAAATATTAGAAAAATGTTAGATGACAGGGACATCTTTTATTTTCTGCAAAACCTTGCAGCAAGGCAAAGAAGCAATTTGTGTTATTCCTTTTTAAATTAATCTAATCTTAACAATCCCTCCCATCAAATTCAAAGATAGATAAGTCTATTCTGCTTTGAATAATAATTCATGTTTGATTAGTTTTATTCAGAAACAGGTTCAATTACGTGCTTAGAAATTATTAAGTCCTACCATGACCTCCATGCTTCCTCTTTGTTAGAAATGTTGAACATTTTTCATTTTAAAAGTTTTCCACAAAAGTCTCAACACTGACAGTCCATTGTCATTGTATGTGCACTGCAAGCTGGTGACTGAACCAGTAAAGCAAAAGGTTCAGGATATCCTCAAAAACTCACCTCAGCATCACTGTCATTGGACAAAAATAAACTTCAGTGACTCAGCGTCCTGTATCGGGCTCCTTTAACAATGTATTACACCCTTATTGATTAAAAGGATGTGGAAACCTGACATCTGAGATAAACAGTGGACTATAGATAAACAGCAGCCAGCGTTGTTTGTTCTACAGTGGTCCTTGAAGGATAACGCGCTTGAAGAATTGGGAGGTGTAGAAAATAAAATTATTTTAAATGAAATCTATTGACATCTAGTGGTGAGATTATACACATTGTACCTTTAAAGAAAACATTTTTCACTCGGAAAAAAATTAACTGTCCATTTACAGTTTTTATATCCATTAATTAATTAGTATTTAAGAATTTGTGGATTTTATTTAAAAGAAAGAATCTTAGACAATATAAATTCTCTTTTTTCCTCTCTCCTGTCTTTCTTTTTGTCACAAGGTTTTTTAAAAAAAACATCTATTTAATAAATAACTAAATAAATAAAGCAAAAAGCTACCAGTGAGATAAAACAAAAAAAATATACAAAGTCAAAAGTAAAACTAGCTCTCTCTGACGTAGAGGACTATCAGTTCTATTCTAAATCCCTCCTGGATGACCAAACTCCTAAACTACCCTATTGCTAAATCAGAGTCCAGACACACTTCAGAGGAAGCTCATTTCTGCTGATTGCATTGATTGTATCTGCCATCGCACTCTTTTAGTCAGTACCCAGAGTTGCGACCAGAGGTAAGGGTAGGGACGCAGCTTAAAAATAAACAGCGCTGCTTTCAAACCACTCTGTTTTCATCACAATGGACCGGACAGCATCCACACTGATGTGGCACCAGTCCATCTGTCAATCTATAAAGATATAATCTATTCAAATGAAATAAGGAGAACAAAGACATCCATCCTAAACCCTGTATTAATGCCATTCTTTTATCCAAACTTTTATAGGCATGTGTACTATGCTCTACACCAAACTTATTCTAATTGCCTGCACTCCCTCATGTTGTACCAGAGGGGGAGAAGATGCACTTTATGTTTTAGTTGTGCCTAAGATGTAAATAAAACATCGTCTGTCTCAGATGGTAGTTATACTGCTGCACCTTCATGGCTTCATTTAATCCCTTCCTCCTCTCACTCTTATAGCCTCTTATCATGGGTGAAGAGGGGATACTCCTCGCTCTCATCATCAATCATCGCAGCCCGTGCCCTGTCACCCTGCTGGCAGAGGTGCTATGCCGTGCGCTATTGTTTTGTTCTGTTTTGTTTGCTGCATTGCACTGGCTCTATTTTTGGTACCAAAGGTCTTATGGGCTGACTTGGCACTCATAAAAGCTCTACAGCGATTTAGATGGATGTTTACCTTCAGAAATTCAGAAACTCTTAACAAAAGTTTCAAAGGCAAATAGCTTGCGTGAAAGTCTCCAAACCAGGACATTTAACTTGTGGTTGAGACAGGTACTTTTGTGAAAGCTGACCTTGTATCTCAAGTTCTTAAACAATAACTGTGCAATCACGATGCTGGTCCCAAAGGCCTTGAACAAGGTCACATACAACATGCACCTTTTGAAAAGCATGACAAATTGTATAAACCTAAGATATAAAAATCCTGAGGTATTAATTTGCACATTTATATTCACAAACATTTCTATCAGTTTCTGTAATACCACATTAAGAATGATAAATAGATTGCTATGAGTACCTGGACAAAAGGCCTTGTGAAGAATGTGACTGAGTGTAACAGGAGATCTGTGTAAACTGTTGACTTTATTAAGTAAAGTTCCCTGAGATATGAATTAGCTTTAAGTGTAGCTCAGTGGCATAGCAATTCCTCCTGAATGACTGAAGCTCTCGATGCTATAGTTAATCATGATCTGATATTGGCTGAAAAAGTGTTTGAGGAAAGTATGAATATGGCAACTTATGTAATGTGCAGTGGAAAAAAGTCTTGAGCCAACTTTTTTATTTTACTTTCTTCTCACTTTTAAAGTGGTCTTAAGCTCCACTTTCTCTGTCTTCTCTAGTCACTGGCTGCTTTTTCACTCAATTTTTGTCCTTGTACCTGACTATTTTCAGAGGAATGTTGAGTTTTTCTTAATTTGTTTGGTTTTTTCTGTTGGTTAAATATTAAAAGACACTCAGGGATGGATCAGTGCTGAGTCCACACACGGCAACTTAAAGATGGATTTGAAATCGCAACAGTGAGTGTCAGTAAAGTAGAAAAGTGCTGTTATCCACCATACAATACCATCTAGAAAGAATCCAAAAGGCAACTGCTTTCTTTTTCATTTTGACAAAGACGCCAAAAACAATGTCAACGCAGTAAAAGCATCCCTGGATAGAAAAAAAAAAACACCATCAGCCATGAGCCCAGAGTCTGGACATCGCTAAAACATGTTTCAACAAATTCCTGCAACTACCTATTTTCCTACCAAAAATCTAAACAAATGAGGGGTGTCTCATGATTCTTGCACAGTACTGTATGAAACTAAGCCAATGCAACAGTTATATAAGAATTTGATCCATGCTGCTCACATTTGTCAAGTTCTTATAGTGCTACAGGACAACACCTAATGACATTTCAAAACTAGCAAGAACCAGGAAACAAGCAAAACCAGTTCAGACAATAAATGTAACATCTAACAATTCAAAGTTAAATTTTCATTAAAGGTCTAAAGGCTGATAAACTGTATCATAAACAACGCCAAAAAAAGACAAGCAGCTTAAAAGGCCCACCGAAAACAACCAGCAAAGCACACTAGCCAAACACTGGGCAAACTACTCAGCACATAAAGTTAGCACAAGAGGCAATTACTTAACTTTTTGAAGTGAAGTAGCGATCCTCATTGTTTGGGACTGGGAGAAGTCTTCATTTCTAATAAGGTGAATGCAAAACTTGTTTCACAGAAAATATCCTATTTTTACTTTATGACGACAACTGGAGAGGAGGACGTCAGCAGCAGCACAGCACAACATTCATTCCACCTAAAAAAAAATGTTACTAATGGTTCTGTATGTCGGCAGCGGAACAAACATGTGAGCAAGTTAAACTGGCTGTCATACATACGAGGTACGTTGTGCTGAAAATGTGAGTTAATAAATAAGTGTGATTAGCAAGATTAGCTTGTCATGAAATATAGCCATACAGGAACATTAGCTAACAGGGAGCCTACCTTCAGGTATCCATATGCATCAGCTTCCTTCAAGTACTTTTCTCAAGTGATAATAATGATAATACTAGCAAATGTTGATTTTATTTATAAATTGATATTATTATAATTTTTTATTCATTTATTTTTAGTTGAGAGACAATATATTTGAAAAAACTAACAATGCCACCATTCAGTTGGTATTTCACATGTGCTGAATGCCTTCCCTGTAATTCATTCTGCCTACGTATGAAGCAACAATGTGATCATATATTGATTAATGAAATAAGCTTATCTCTATAGTGCCAGCAGGTACTGATGTGTTTTTTTATTTATGCAATGATTAATAACACTATAAATCTTGATCGCTCCAAAGGAGCCACAGTTGTTGTTGGGTTTTTTTTTTGTTTTGTTTTTAATGTGATGCCTCTTCCATGGAAAGTTTTTTTTTTTTTTGCCACGTTTTAGAAGATATTCTCTTCCTCTGCCATTTGTCATCACTTCTTGCAGGCTTGTGCCCAAGGTGAAAGCAAAGAAGTGTCCGTTGTGTTTTATATATCCTCTGTTTTAGTAGACAATCCAGTGTGCACAGAGGCACATAGGGTAAATGCAGATTGTTGGTCACATCTTGGTCAATTTGTGTAAAACTATGCAGAGTTAAGGATTATAGGAATTCTAGAGGTGGCAGGGATGTGCTTTTGCGCAGTTCCCAAACAAGCTTACAGCATGTCAGCCGTGCACAGTATGCTATGTGTAAGCTGAAAGTTGTCATCTAAAACAGGAAACACTCACAGTACAATAACAAAGAAGTGCAGAAAACAAGCATGAAAAAACACAACTGACAATAGGTGCTCTGCCAAGAAGGTGATGTTTTTGGTAGTGTCTGCATGTGTGCCTGTTATTTTGTATGTAAACACAATAGCTCAAAAGGTTTTGAATTCATTCTGATAAAACTTTGTGGAGGTGTATTATGGGGTCATGTTAATAATTATAATTTGCCTTACATCTAAAAGTCTTCAAGGTCAGCCTAATTATTTATTCTTTGAAAATTGACAAAAAGCCTTATAATATAGAAGCTATGTCTCTTAGTGGCATGTGGTGTGTATTGTCATCATATAGAAAGTACAAATAAATAAAATATCCATCAACCATAAACAGGTTGAGATATTTGTCTCCTGATATTGTTCTGATGCATCTGTCATCCTACCTTTATCTGCACTACTTCTTAAAGTACAGTACCAGTCAAAAGTTTGGACACACCTTCTCATTTAATGTGTTTTTTTTTTATTTTGATCACTATTTAGATTGGTGATTCTCACTAAAGACTTTAAAATATGAATGGACACATATGGAATTATGTAGTAAACAAAAAAACAGTCTTGAAGGATTTTCCAGAGATGCTGAGCACTTGTTGGCGTTTTGCCTCAATCTGCAGTCCACCTCATCCCAAACCATCTTGATCGGGATGACTGGTGACTGTGGAGGCCAGGCCATGTGATGCAGCACTCCATCACTCTCCTTCTTGGTCAAACAGCCCTTACACATCCTGGAGGTGTGTTTGTTTGATAATACAACTAAACACAAATTGCACTGGATGGCATGTTGCTGCAGGATGCTGGGGCAGCCATCCTGGTTCAGTGTGCTTTTAATTTTGAGCAAATCCTAAACGGTGTCACCAGCAAAGCACGATCACACCTCTTCCTCCATGCTTCACGGTGGAAACCACACATGCATAGACCATCCGTTCACCTTTTCTGCGTCGCACAAAGAAACATGTCAGCTGCGTACCAACCTGACTTCTGCACGACACAACTGATGGTCCCAGCCTCACTGACAAGGCAAGACAAATGAACCCTGACAAGGCCCACCTGTGAAGTGAAAACCATTTCAGGCAACTGCATCATGAAGCTCATGATGCCATACATCCAACAAAGCAAAGGGTGTCTACTTTCAGGAAACCAAAATTATAAAACATATTTAGAGTTTTTTCACACTTTTTTGTGTACTAAACCTTTCTAAATCTGTTCATTCATAGTTTTAATGTCTTCAATGAGAATCTACAGTGTAAATAGTCATGAAATGAGAAGATGTGTCCAAATGTTGAGTAGTAGTATATATGTTTAAAAGGAACAAAGACAACAAAATTAATATTAACTAAATACAATATACAATACTACTCCCATAAAAGTAAGGACTACTCAAAGATTGAGCTGCCTTGGTTGAGGTTTGTGCTGTCTTGAGTGCTTTTTGATTATTTTTTATCACAAATTTTTACTCAACATAAAAGACAAAAATCTTTCTGTTATTTTTTTGGCGATTTTTTTAACAGGACAAAAGATGAATAGGAGCTTAAATTTCTGGGGGTTTTTTCACTTTTTTTTCACGCTGTACCCAAGTGATGGACATCTATAAAGCTCTGTACCAAGGCAGTATAGTGTCAAGGTGAACCAGACTGGTATTTAAGCTAAAAGCTAGCAGAACCAGGTCAGCTTTTACTTTACTTTTTCTGGCTAATGTTCACTTCATGGACAATAAATTACACCTGTTCCAGCAAGTTCACTAAAGGTGACAAGTAACAAGAAAATTGGCTCAATAACAACTTGCTGGCCTCAGTCTCTAAACTTAACAGTTCTTTCCTGAGCACACAGAATAATCCCAGGATACTCACGTTCTACTAATAACTATCAGAAAGATTTGGTGCATTAATTGTTCTCCAAATCTAAACAATTGTTTGGAAATGTTGCTTAAAATATGATTGCGAAGTTATCAACTCATTAGTTTTTAATGATTCCTCAAAGAGGGTTCTTTGATTACAGATTTTATTATTTATTCAGTTGTGTTAGATTTTTTTCCTATTAGAGCTTTAATGTGTCACAATGTTTAAATTATCCTTTGTAGCCACATAGGCCTCATCTCATAATCAGCTCCATAATTTCTACATAAATAAACAAAGGACACCACATTATTCTTCAATATGTCTTTAAATATTAGCAGGGTTACACAGACAGCTCAAATCAGAGTCTCCAATTCACCTGACCGACTTCTTTATGCAACCCAAGAGGAAACCCAAGCACACAGAAAAATGCTTGTGAATATGCACTGCCAAATTTCACTCCACATAAACTTTGGGTCGACTTGAATTTGACATATTTATTTATTAACGGAGAACTGTTTAATGATTCCATGACCTGACCTACGTAGATCATCTCCCCTGCTCTTAGAGGCATTATGAATACAAAACCAACGGTGATGTTATAGTTCAGATCTGTTGGGAAATGTGGTAGTGTTCTGTTCAGAAAAGCAGAACACAGGACACGCCTGGAAGGAGTCAAGAGAGGCATGAAATCCTAATGTTACTGTTCCTGTTACAGTGAACAGACATAGTCCACCGGTCATCTCTGCCTTACCAAGATTAATGGCTTGTCTCACAGGTTGGGTTCCCATTACATAGTTTGTCCATCGCCACCTCGTTACCAGCACATCTTTCACTGTCAGGCAGCAGAAGAAGGCAGTCAAATGGTCAGACCCCTGCAAACCTAGCTTACATAAAGCTCATACACTGAGTACAGCGCATGGCTAAGACCAGCAGCTCGTCTCTCTTTCCTACGGTGTGCGCACATGACCTAAGTATATGTGTCCACATCTGTGGGCAAGTACTATAACTCAAAAAAAAGAGTCATTATTAGGATGAATTTAATCCTACAAAAAATAAACCAAAAACTTTACATTTTCATCAAATACTTCATCTAATTTCTACACAAAGCACTAATGTAAAAAACATAAACTATATATGTAAAAACTTCAAACACCTTGACACATTCTGCCATGGCTTGGCTCATCAGTAATGTCCTTATCTATTCCAACGACTAAGTAATTGAATGTCATGTTTTGTGATTTGTCTACAAATTTAAATTTAAATGTGTGTGTGTGTATGTTTTTAAAACACAAATGTTGGGCTTTTGGCATCATTTTTGTCAGTGTGATGTGAAGTAGAGAATTTCTAGAAGGGGCTCACCATCTGATATCTGGATGAGGGACTGTAACTAATGGCCTCTTGTCAAGCCATGGATAATGTATGGCTCCACATTTAGTTGGATAAATAGGATATGTGTGTGCATATGTGTGTGTATGAGTGGTGAGTGATATCCTGTGTGTGATTGCAATATGCTACCATTTGTATTAGCTCATGTGTGTTGGCATGCACCGACATGCTTGGCTAGTCATCTGTGAAAGCAAGGATAAAACATAAATATATTTGTCAAATATCCACCCTTTTTTTTTCACCTTTTTTTGTACCTTGCACTGCATGCCTCTGCATCTCAACTCTGATGGCTCTGATGAGTAGTTCTGTTAATATTTCATCGGTAATTCTACATGCCAAATAGTAAGTTATTGTGTTTTTGTGGATCTATTCATCTTCATAGTAGCTAATTTGCCCTGTGGTGTAATGGCACAGAGAGCTTTGTGGGTGTAATGGGAGTCAATGATATTTTCTGGAGATATGATTGCCCTAGCATTTTATTTTTCACACAAATACAAATGTGTGTGCATGTGGCGCGTGCATACACACACAGCAAAGATTTGTGATCGGTTGGAGTTCACATGTATGGGGGGGGGAGTCTCCTAAGCTTGAGTGAATGCAGCCGTTCCATTTCTCATATCCATCCACATATTTATCTTAGTAAGCTACATGTAAGCTGTTATTTATGATGGGACTCTGGAGAATTATATGATCTAAGTAGCTTCTCTCTTATTATTGCCATAATGCGCATTAAAGCATTAAAGATAGCTGTGTATGCTCTCCTGGTGGTTTTGTTCATCCATATTCATGAGGATGGGAGAATTTGGGGCTTGCTAGGTTGTCAGTATATTAATCTTAGATACCTCTCTCTCTCACTCTCACTCTTGCTCTCTCTCTCTTGCATGCTCGCTCTCTCGCTCTTTTTTTCTCTCACTTTCAAAGAGAGATCAGATTTAAGCTAAAGTAATGAACAGCTGTAATGGGCTGTCGTGTATGTAAAAATCTCTCTGGAAACAATTGGCCAAGACTGTGTGTTGCATTCAGGAAACAAAGTTCAACAAAAAGACCTGTTTTATGAAGCCTTTGAAGGGTCTTTGCTTGTGTTTTCTGTTTTGTGGCAGCTTATTTTTTAACTTGTGTTCTGAAAGCTTTTTAAAATTTTCAGCAGTTATGTTTGAGACTTTGAAAGATGAAAAAGAGCACAAATGATCAGAGTTAAGAATGAAAGAGAAGCAGATATTATTTACCTCTTTTCTCCACCTACCCATCCTTCTCCTCCATCCCTGTCTCTCTGTCCAGCCAACAGAAATACATTTACTGAGACACACTTGCCTTGAATTTCCTCCCAGCTGCTGTCTCAAACACTTTATTGAATTATCGAACAGAGAATATATATGACAAATGGAGTCAACAGACTTGGTTTTGGTTTATAATGCTATCCAAACACACTGTGTTTACTCTGGGAAATCAAAGTATAAATCTGTCCCTGGACCACGTGCAGATCAATAGTCTGATTCAGATACCTTCAGGTGCCTGTCAACTAACACATGAGTAATACTGCAGTGAAAGCAGAAACTTGTCTTTTGCAAAAGCAAATGCGTTGCATAGTTAGCCATGAGGCTTCACTGATATTTGCACATGTGCAGAGACCCTGTGCATGTCTTTCTGCTCTTAAGCTTAAGCTAAAGAAGAGGTGAGGAGAGAGTGAGAGTGGATGGCAAACAAACGAAGCAAACAGAGGTGGTTTGTATCTGCAGTATTGTCTTTTTATTTAGTTTAGCCAAAAAAGGGTTAACACCAAGGCCAGAGTTTTCAGGAGAGGAGATAGAAACTCAGAAAAAACACATCTGCCAGAGTCATTCAGAGACTAATCCTCCCTCGTGCAGTATGAAAGTCTGTCAGCAGAGTCCTCCTAGTCCCCCCCTTTGTGTATGGGGTGAAAGCAAAGGATGAAGGAGGAGGATATGAAGGTTTGACCAGAGGGAAAAGGGAAACTGTTGACTTTTCAAATAGCAGTTTGACAGCAACATCTTCTGACTGTATACAAGTCTAGCTGTGTAGTCCTTTGTGGACATACTGTATACTTGCATTTGTTTGCAGCTCATTGTATGCATATAAAAACTTTTTTGTGTGTGTATAAATGTGATGAGTGCAGCTAAAAGGGTGGTGAGTGCTCTCTCTGTGTCTTCATGTCACTGGATGAGTCAGCGTGTTGTTTACTGAAGTTGTTGTTGGAGCAACCACACAGCCTTACCCTCTGAGTCCCAGTGTGCCTCATTAGCCGCTGCCATTTCAGCTCTTGTTCCCTTGTTAATCACCTCAGTCGATCACCTCTGTGCAATTAGTTAAATTTAGTAATTAAGTGGAGAAAGTTGAAAATGCAGCTTAGAGTAGATTTAGTCAGTTACAGAAGTAGGACAACCCTGCAAGCAGAGGGTGGTGAAGTGACTAGATGTAGATCAGAAGTTGGATACAAGCCTGTGTGTGTTCTTCTTAAACTGATGGAGCATCATTTTAAATATTGTTAATTAAGTGTTGCTACTTGATTTACAGATAGAACTCTAACAACTCCCTTTATTATTGTACATAAATTTTCTTTGTTTTGTATATATATATACATACATATATATATATATATATACACCGCAGACATGAGCGAGACACATAAATTTGAAGGCATGCCGGCTCGGACGTCGCCCGGATCAACAAGGTCTGCGTCAGGTGAGGTGTTGAGGAACCAGGGCACCCTGACGAGAAGTGGGCTACTGGAACAAGAAGGCATCGGTGGGCAAGAGATGAAAATAGGGCCCTGTTGGAATGCTACTACACAAGTAGCCCTGGCGGAAGAGGTTACATGAATAGGATGAGGGACCTATGGAATCTTTGATACCCAACATCCACATTGACGGCGAAACAACTAGTAGCTCAGTGTTCCAACATTTGAAAGAAGGGATTGCTCTCACAGCTAGAGATTGACGAGGTACAACACAAATGCTACGGCAAGGGGGAGCCAGGACGACAGGTCAGGGGGGTTTTATCACCCCAACCCGAAATTGGGTACCAAGCCCCAAGTGCGATAGAAGAAGGAT